>JAOXJP010040168.1:0-16433 GCA_025762735.1 Platanus orientalis
GGTGTCCTTTGTGACAATTTTGTAAACTTGCTGATCAGCCATGAACCTCCATTCAATTAAGATTGCATCAAAAGAAGTCAAAATCTAATTAAAAGCTCGTGCCAAGAACTCCATGACCGGGTCGTGGGAATGTAATCAGCAATTTGACTTTTTTGTACATTGCTTAAAGTTTTATGTTGAACTTGTATTAGGCGTGTGTGACTTATTGAATCTCTACATTTCTTTCTAAAGATAAAGATTGCACCCATTACCGAGTTACTTGTTTTACGTTCTAATCCTCTGCCAAATTTTCAACTAAGTCGTATTTTATACCACTTAATGTAAGTTGTTTGTCTTGGTTAACATTTTCATAACACGTTACTCTCTCTCTCTCTCTCAAAAAAAAACAAAAAACAAGGGTGGAATGTATCTGCTCTTCTTAACTAACATTTCTTTCGGCCCCGTCAGGAGGTGGGCACATCAGTGTTGACAAGTGGTTTTCACTTTTTTGGGGACACATATCACTTGTCAGCGCTGATGTGCCTGCTCCCGGACAGGGTGCGGAGAGAAGCGTTAGATAAGAGGAACGGGTACAATCCACCCTAAAAAAAAACACACAATTTATTCCACCAACTACAACTTATCAATGTAAAGCTGAAGATCATCGAGTAATTGAGATAAGGCTCTGTTTGAGTACAGCGTAACCAGAACATAATCGAGACTTTGAAAGAAAAATGTAAAACCAATTACACTACTAGTATACGGCAGGCACAGTAGCAATAAAAGTTAAGGTTAAGTCATAGGAACAAAGGTAAAAACAGGCATTTTCATGCAAATGAAAATGCAATAGGGGCCTACATCATAGTTTTTGCTTAGAAAACTAGGATAATATAACCTTTTTTTATTTTCGGGAGGGGGGGTGGATATAACGTCTAACCACTTATTTCTTCAAATCCATACCAGCAATTAAATATACAATGACGATATAAATTATTAGAATTTTGCTATGCCCTTGGCTAGGTTGTTGTATAGTGTCTGTAAATTTAATGATACAATAGAATGAATCTCACCATGACCATGAGGAGCAATAAAGAAATTTCTGAGATAAATGAAATAGAAAAGAAAATCATTAATTATTTTAGAGACACAAGTTTAAGATGAAAGTTAACGTTACTTGGTTCTTCCATCTGATGAAAGGAAAGATTGGTGTTCTTTTGGAGTAGGCTCCATGCCGACAACCTCCACAAACAAGATCTATGATGATCTAGCCATACTCTCACACATTTTCTTTTTACAATATTTAACTATAAATCTAGCCAAATAAAACTATATAATACAAACAACTTGAACCATTTGAGATACATTTTTCTTTCTTGTTTGTAACTTTAATAATTTGTATCATATTCCAAGAGCTAATGGCTTTACATGTATTTCGAGGCTTTTTCCTCATTCTTTGAAATTACTGAAGATCATGAATAATGAACTTTTTTTTTTTTTTTTTTTTTATAAGTAAAGGTTAATGATTAATTTATTAGAAGGTGAAGACAGTTTTCAATCCCAGGTTTGTGGTACGACACCCTCAAACTTTATTACATTATATTGTAGTGACTAGTTAGGAGTTACTGGCAGAGAATCAGGGAAACAACATGTGGTTTGAGAAGTGATAAAATTTTAATGGGGAATGATTGTCTGTGTTGACACAGGCCTATGTAGGTGTGCCATTGCTGTTGATTGACTCATGATGTGTTTTTGAATTTGGTGTACTCTGTTTTTTAATTTTACACTTTTTTGAACCCCAAACACAATATGTAGCAGCTTATAATTCACCATAAACACTACAGACACTTTGTCAATTGCCATCACAGAACATTTTCTTCCAATTTTAATTTGTTGGACCATTTTAATTTTCATATTCCTTACCGTAGACATAGTGCATATATACACGTCAGAACTTTGAATATATCAAATGGGATGGTGTCATTGTCATCCAATCAAGGCAAGTTATCGGTTTATGCTTTTATCTCTCTGTATTTAAGAAAGGGGTTGAGATTCCACGATTTTACATTGGGGTGGGATGGTTTTGTTTTCAGCTATAGGGTCTTGGGAGGCCTAATTCAATATTTAAGAACTTGTGTTCATATTTCAATGCATGAAGAAAAATAAAATAATAAAAAAACATTAAAAAGGTTTAGATTGAGATAAGAAGAAGCCTTGCAGCTGACCTATGAAAGCCACAAATGGAAATATAGTCCTAAACCCACAAAGATGGGGTCAACATTTATGGATCATCTACCTAAGGAGATTATCCGAGCCACATACTATAACCTTCAATTATAATAGTTCCAACTCTCTATAGAAAATTTTCTCAACCACTCCCCCCTAAAAATAAATAAATAAATAAATACTAATTTCTATAATGAAGTTTAACAAAAGATTAAAAATAAATAAAACTAGGATTCGACAATTCTAATTTATCTAAGGCCATCTTTACCCTTAAATAACAAGCCACCATATTTCTTTTCATTACTTCAATACAATTTAACTTTGACCTTTCTTTTGTACGTTTAATACATTCAATTTATATCATTTTAGTGACGATCATCATTAGCTTTCATTTCACATGATCAATTCATTATAATTGACTTATTCTCAGCTTATCACATATTGATACTATGCCTAAATTCAAATAAGAAATCTTGTTTCGAATTCTTTCTTTTATACCCTTCCCATTTTCCATTCAAAAAAAAAAAAAATCCAGCAATGTTGAATCCAACACCGCCTTTGTTGAAGTTGGATGGAGATAAGTGTGAAAACTGACCAGGAAATTACAAATTTGGTAAACGAAATATTAAAAAAAAGAATTACTAAAAAATGATATTAAATAATAATATGTCTATCATAGGATGAGGTGTAATTACAAGCTCTTTTTTTAATAATATAAGATAATATTAAACATTTAGTAACAATAAAAAATAATTAAATATTATATATGGATTAGAATTTTTTTAATCTTTGGTGTGTATTGTCGTGATGACACGTTAGTCAAAATGAGGACGCAACACAATGTCTCCTGCTTTGATTTACTAGTAAGTGGCGTGCTATCTCTCCATTCCAACTGGTCGATGCCCATCGTGATCTTCCATGTGCTAATTACAACGTGGCGCATTTTAGTAGATTTCCACTTATATCTGGGTCCTTTCCTATTCGCTACACGTGCCGCCGCAATAACTCGGTTCCCGTCTGGGAGAAGCATTGGAATAAAAAGCTCGATTCTCACTTTGTTAGATTTTCCAACGGTACCAACTGAACAAACTGCCCCTCTCGAATCAGGATGAGCCAACACCCCTTCGTACCAAGTCAAAAAATCCACTAAAAATTAGGTGTGAACGAATCTTGTGAGAATTGTGAAAACGGCATCAAGGTACGGACACAACAATGCCGAAAAGTGATAAGTACCCCCCCAAAAAGTGCAAATCACTTTTCGGAACTGATGCGTCAGCTCTTCTGGTACCTTTTTCACGGTTCTCACGAGATTTGTTCTCACATAATCCAAGCCCCAAAAAATCTCGTGATCGAAGGAGAAAAGAACAAAAAAAAAAAACACACACACAAGATCCCATGGCTTCTGCATCTGTCATGCTGACCTTTTCAGGATCCGACCTTGGAGAGCCTTTGCTGCTGAAAACTATATCGCATTTAAGTTGCAGACCTTGCGAAGGTTTACTAGGGTTTCGAACTCGGCCTCTGGTGAAGCATTCGTTTTGTGAAGTCAATATGACCACGTTTTTTGGACGGGGAATTCTTGGGTTTCAAGGCTTGTGGAGTAAGAATTTTTCTTTCACACGACACTGGATTTTCTTGGAATGTATCAGAAATTGATTTTATTTATAGGGTTTTGATTTCTATGGAGTCTCTAACTCTATTGGAGGTGTTTCAGCTGTTGGGAGGAGGATTATTTGTTTATTATATCATTTTTGGGGTATCTGTAGATCTTTCAAGCTGTTACTCGCATGAATAAGTTGTGCTGGTTATTTGTGGACAGGGCAGCGGATTCATATCTATACATCCATTTACGGCATTTAATAGCAAGATAGTTGTGTTTATGTGGTGTTGAGAGATGTCTAGTGTGAAAGATTGGGTGTTGGAAGCCTTTTTGACTGTATTTTTGTGTTGCTCGCCACTACTTGTTGAGGCACAGACCACTCATCCAACTGAAGGTGAATTTAATGCCTTTTTTTTTGTAGAAAAAAGTTAATGCCTTTTAATTGTTATTATGAAATACCTGTGCTGTTTTGCCTCCTGAAGTTGCTTTTGATGCTTTAGCTGTGGTTGTAGGTTATGTTCTGGATCCAATTCTTTTCTTTTATGATTATTTTTTGGTTATCAATTTTTTTTCTGATATTTGATAGATTTGAAAAGCATGAATAATGCCATTAATGTTCGTAAAACATTTTATTTATGAAGGTTGGTTATGAAAATATAGTTAACAATTGAAATAATCTGCAGTCACGGCATTGCGGGCGATCAAGGGGAGTTTGACTGATCCTCTGAACAATCTAAAGAATTGGAATCAGGGAGATCCATGTACATCGAATTGGACAGGGGTTGTGTGCACTAATATGACAGCAAATGATGGATATCTACATGTTGAAGAACTGTATGATTTCAATAATTCCTATCCTCCTTTTTTGTATTACACAGCGTTATAAACATGAGTTTAATTAAGATTATGGTCCAAGAAGGCTTCTAATGTTCTATTTCATTTTCAGTTTCTTCTAAATTTAAATCAATTAGTTTCACAAACTAAAGTTTCCTCTATAGTTACATGACATTTTCACTTGACTAAAGTTGTCTTAGTTCTGTAGTTTGATCAGTATACAAATAGCTATATTGGTTTAGGACAGCCAGACAGGTGACAAAATTTGCAGCATAACCTGACCATCTAATACTGATGAATGCAGGGTGGAGATAATACCCCACCCCATATGAAAATATGTATCCGTACATTTACTTGAAATGAATCATTTTGTTAGTCTGATATCAGGAAAGTTCTTCCCATGCAAGAAAAGAGTTTAATGCCAAGCTAGTTGTTTAAAAAAAAAGCATTTGATATCCAGTAAAACAAACTTTCAAATAAGATCACTCAAAACAGTTTGCACTCTGCCTACTAATTGCATATGGGTCTCTCTTATCAAAGGAGGTGAGAGGAAAAGGTTCTGAAGACTGATTTCCAAGCAAATGTTTAATTAGAGAATTAAGGAACCTATCTTTCAACACATGATACTATTTTGGAAATTATATGAATAAAGTAAATTTTTTTACTACTTTACCATATCTGAGAGTTGATCTGATTTTCTAAAATCTTCTGAGAAGTTTTGGATTTATTTGTTTATTTATTTTCTAAAGGTTGTCTGTAATTTTGTCCACTTTGTAGAGATAATAAAGTACAAATGTATGATAAGTTAATTTCAAAAATAATTCCATATTTTCTAAGTGTATATTAGCTGAAGCCCTTTTTGGAACTAAGTTGTTTCTTAGATAGATTTAGTCTCTTATAATGCTATGGGAAAGGTTATAAATACCATTAAAGGTTATAATGACTACTGTTGGCAAAACCCCCTAGTTACAGCTTTGTAGTTAGTTGCCCCTCAAAAATCAAGAGATTTGAAGTTGGTGCGATGTATATGGTAGTGGAAGAAACAATCAATGGGTTGGAAACATATGCTACCTGCATATAGGTATCTAGAATCATTTCAACCATATAATCTTGAAATCAGTGGAAGAGAAGAAGCAAGAAGAGAGTGTCAAGATAGTAGATAAGCCAAGCTACCTCCACCAGTTCAACCTCAAAGTCTGAGTGAACAAAGGGATGTATTAGATACATGGATCAAAAAATCAGGACTGGGATCAGGATTGGATCCGATCCAAGTATGGATTGGGCGATCTTTCAATGGATCGGCCGATCCATTGTGCATCATTTGGTCTCTGGATTCACCCCTCTCCCCTCCCAAAAAAAAAAAATTTAATCTATAAAAAATCCTAAAATATCTCTAATTACATCTGAAGATTTCCTACATTAATTCAAAAAAAAAAAAAAAAAACATGTTTTTGAGCATGTTAGATGTATAACATAAGAGATTCAAGAAATTTGTTTCGTGGAAGTTTGGAAGAATCCTAAAATCTTTGTTTTCAATCCGTCAAAATACATTTTTTTGATGCACAAAACTTGTAGAAATAGATAGATTAGTGAGTTAGAAGGTGATGTTTTTGAGAATGTAAGATGTATAACATAAGAGATTCGTTTCATGGAAGTTTGGAAGAACCTTAAAATCTCTGTTTTCAATCCGCCTAAATACAAGTTTTTGATGCACAAAACTTGTAAAAATAGATAAATTAGTGAGTTAGAAGATGAAATCACAACCAAAAAAAAAAGAGAGAGGGAAAAACCGAGTGGGGGGAGAAAAAAGAACGAATGAAATGAAAAGGGGGTGCTTGGCCGATCCTAGTAAGGATTGGTCAGATTGGCCGATATGAGAGGATTGCCGATCCAAGTTGGGATTTTGAATTGGCATGATCGATCCAGACAATCCTCTCAAGGATCGGTTGATCTTAGGGGATCACCAATCTAGGTCGGGATTCTGGATTTTCTCGAGCCAGTAATGAGACGAGTCAAGCTCAGCTCGTTATGAGCTGAGCCTAAGCCTCTAAATGAGTTCATTTAGCTAAACGAGCCTGAGCTGAGTAGTACTAGGCTCGGCTCGCTGTAGTATGTATAAACATTAAATTTGTTTAATATTTAGGCATTTATTCTACTTTCTAAAAGAAAAAGTGATTCAGCATTAAATGTCATTCACCATGTTTTAGGTAAAAATTTTATTCGAATTAGATGACAATACAAACAATTTTTTTTTAAAGAAACAAATAAAAATAATAATAACCTTTTAAACTGTTTCATGATGTGACATGATACAAGTTCCCAAAAGCTAAGAGACGAATTTGACACTAGAACAACAACAACAACAAACAGCCTTATCCCAACTATTTGGGGTCGGCTACACGAATCCTTTTCCACCATTTCGCTCTGTTTAGGGCCATATCTGCCATTAAATTACAAGCTGTCATGCCTCTCCTTACTACTTTAACCCAGGTCAATTTTGGCATTCCTCTAGTCCTTCTAACGCCTTTAACTTGCATTGTTTCACTCCTCCTCACTGGTGCAGTCATTGGTTTTTATTGAACATGCCCAAACCATCTCAATCGACTTTCCCTCATTTTATCACCTATTAGTGCTACACCTAAGCTCTTACGAATGGATTCATTCCTAATTCTATCCTTTCTAGTCTTGTCACTCATCCATCTCAACATCCTCATTTCAGCCACACTCATTTTCTGGACATGTTGTTTGTTGGTTTCCCAACATTCTGCTCCATAAAGCATGATTGGTCTTATAGCTGTCTTATAGAATTTCCCCTCCAACCATCTGGCTCTAATTCTATGAGCAACATAAATTACAATATCTCTAAAACCAGTTTTTTTGCATCATGGAGATAACAATAGGCCATTTGACTCTATCGTAGGCTTTACTAATATCAATTTTGAGAGCCATATGGTGAAGACATGACTTTCCAACCCTTATGAACTGTAAGATTTCATTGGCAATCAGGATGTTATCAGAAACCAATCTCTCCTTGACAAAAGACACTTTGATTTGGGGAGATAATCTCTGGTTAAATACTCTTCATTCTATTAGCCATAGTCTTATAAATGATTTTCTAGACAACATTGCACAAATTAATTGGACGATATTGAGATATTAACTCCAACTTCCAAATCTTAGGGATAAGGGTAGTATATGTTTAGTTTATGGACACAATGAAAGTAACCTGATTAAAGAATTCAAAATTAGCTTCCACCACCTCATCCCTAACATCATCCAAAAAAATTTTGATCAAAACAGCTTGAAACCCATCTGGCCTCGGGACCTTAAATTCACCCACATTGAAAGTTGTCTTCTTAATTTCATCTTTAGAAAAAGGGGAATTCAATATATTTTTAGAGAATTTAAAAAGGACTAAATAACTTCTATTAGACACCTTTGCAATATGCTAAACACTAAGGAGAGTGGAATTGAACAACTTTGAGAAGAACCTCTTATACAAAATATTAATCTGATCTTCTCCCTTAACATATGAATCATTTTCATTCTTAAGAGAAATAATCTTATTATGAGCCCTTCTCTCAAAAGTGGATTGATGAAAGAACTTTGAATTCAGATCTCTCCACTTAAGCTAATTAACTTTAGCATTTGGAGCCTAGAAAATCTCCTTTCTAGCCAAAATCTTGGATATGACACTTTTTCCTCTTTAATCTGATTCATATAGACTCGCTCAGGGAGGAGGTGTAAAGGAGGCTAATTTTTTTTTCACAGTTCACTATCAACTTTTTTAAGATCCCAAAACCTCTTTTGTTTCAGTTCCTTAAAATAGGGGGAAATCTCTTTAAATTACACCTAATGTTCTTAGCTTTACCACTAGAGCCATTTTTATGCCAACCTTTCTAGATCTGCTCAGCACAACTAGGATGGGAAGTCCACATCCAATCAAACCTGAAGGAATGAGGTTTATGTTGCCTTTCCAACATGGTATCCAAAACCATAGGGGAATGATCCAAACCACCAGTAATATAGTTCCCAATAAAAGCATCATGATGAAGCATGCATGTAGGATAGTGATGTGTGTGCATAATAAGTAGACATAAAATCACTAAAACAATAAAGTGATAGAAACTAGATTTCTACTTACACCATTCATATGCAAATTTAGATAGCTCTTAAGTTATATTCATCATGCATGAGAAGAGTTATGGAAAACAAAGTAACAAATAAGAGAGTAGTCTAATTAATATAATTAGAACCCCGATTAATTTAAAGAAGTAGGAATTGTATGGTTGTTGTCCAGAAATTGGATGCTCTAAAAGTATACAAAATAGTGTTCAACACAAGATGATGAAGTGAGAAAAGAAGTAAAAGGAATTAGGGTCTTGCATGGGGAAACTAAAAGTAAGGTTTAAACAGGATTATGATTAGACAATAGGGTTGAAAGTGTTAAGAGTATGCCAAAAATTTAGCACCACAATCCTAAAACTATATGCCACAAACCGCAACAAATTACTACTTTAAGGATTCAAAAGGGGAAATATTAGAAGTAGATATAACACTTGATTTATGTGAACACAACTTCCAATGATCTTCTATATGGTGCTCATGAGTACCTCAACACGAAAGACCAGGATTCATGGTAGTGAAGGTGTTTCAAAAAGATGACCCTCTATTTATAGAGTACTGCTTGCCTCTAACAACCCAAGCTTGGGTTTATGATTGACGAAAGCTTTCAGATTGGGATTGTTGGCTATGGTGTCGCCTAAAGGTGTAGTACACCCTAGAAGAACTAAAACAATCAAAGCCTGCACTATATGAGAGTAGCACTCGATTCTACGAACTATTCTGCACCAAGTTTCACTCATGAGTTGATGGAATTTGGAGTAATAAGTGTTAAAATCTACAACTTTGATCAGCCCTCCACTTGAAATAGGGTCGTCCAGCCTTTAGTGATGTCTAGGATGTGTTGAATCGAACAAAACATCAAAACTGAGGTGAGGATGATCAATTTTCTATGGGTAGGTGATTTTCAACAATAAGAAAAAATCAGTAAAATTGTTAAAATATGAAAAGGAAGAAGGGGGAAGACCTTTAACCTAAAGGGAAGAAGTGACATCCACCACTAGTGTTAAATTAGGTGGGGGCCTAGTCCCATTCCAGGGTTTTGGAGTCTCTAACCTACAAGCAAGGAAGAAGAAGAAGAGCAATATGTTATAGTTCAAACTCTAAAATCGTATAACATAAAATCTAGTCGTGGGGCTCTATATAGAGACTCCCATGACTTGGGTGAATACAAACTAATGGGAACTGCCCAAAATATCTCTAAGCCCATTGCAGTTATGTCAAAATAACCCCCTACTAAAATAAATGACCAAAAACACCCTAATAACCAAGCAAAAGACCAATCTACCCTCATAATGTGCCCCTATAAAAGACACAAACAATGTAAGAATAAATAAAAATAAATAGACTAAACATAAAATAAACTCCAAATAGAAACCAATCTCTCTCTCTCTCTCTCAGCTATGATGTCCTCATCAACCCTCCTCTCCTAGGAAATAGTCACCTCTAACAAATAAACGGCTGTAATACTACTCCAGAACATCACTGTCAATCCACTGTAGCTCACTCTCTGTTTGCCAAGTATTTTCAATCTATGATCAATCCTTCCTTTTGACGAGGTGTCTCTGGTAAGCTCCCGTCAAATAGAAATGTTTTGATCATCTAATATGGCCTCAATTTTCTCCCTATAAGTAGTAATTGATGAAAGTGGTGGCATAGGTTGAGGAGGCCGAGGGGCTAATGTTTGAGTATCTACAAAAGGCTTAAGATCAGGTGTGGAATAGCCATGATAGGGTATAAGATCCTCCACATTAAATGTAGAGCTGATCCCTAAATCAATCGAAATATTTAAAACATACGAATTAGGACCAATCTTGTTTAGAACTTTATAAGGTCTTGAATTCCTCGCATATAATTTATGTGTGACCCCAGTTGGGTATCACTCAGGATGGAATCGAATCATAACTAAATCCCCAAAATAAAATTCTCGATGCGAACGGTGCAAATCAGCCGATTGTTTATAATGCTATTACTCTTAGTAATTCTATGCCTAATTTCCTAGTGTAGTGAATGTATATAAGATGAAAATGCAAATGTAGACCTAGATAGACGATGTGACGTAGAAATAAGAATAAGGTATATAAGAGCCCTGGGTCTATAACTTGTAACCATCTCAAATGGACTCATGCTAGTTGTCTTATTGACTGAACTATTGTATGCAAACTTTGCAGTAAATAGAACATTATTCCATGCCCTGAGGTTCTCACCAACCAGACATCTCAGTAAAATATCTAAGCTTAGTAAAGGATCATGACTCTTGATTACCATATCAAGTAACTCATCAGTAGGTGGATGATAATCATATGATAAGTGTCTAACCAATGCATTATCTTCCATAGTATCTTCCAGAAATATCCAAAAGATAAGTCACAAATAAGCACTAGGGAAATGAATACTCAACCAATTTCTCAAAGACTATGTATACTCTAGGCATAAGTGGTTCTCTCTTAGATAGAAAACAAAACATAGTGTCTAGGATAGGGTTAGGCTCAGGCTTAGGCTTAACAAGTCTAAACAATGTAATCACTATAGGTATACTCACTTGGATCTCCTAAACCTCTTGGAACTTATGACTCTCATGCTCAGTAGCATGGTTAGATTAGGTATAACAAAACTAGACACTAGGGCCTCTACAGATGTGCTCTCCTAAACTCCTTGAACCTCTTACTTAAGCTCTTGAGGTTCTTCTTCCTCATCATTACTCGAAGCCTGGATATGATAAGAAAAACTCATCAACGTTAGTCTCATCGTCACTAAGTATCTCCACTACAAGACGGTCATGTAGCTCATCATCTCTCATTCCATCTAATGACTGATCCTCTTGTGGCTCATCCTGATACATAGTGTCTTTTATAAGCAAAGAATATTCTACCTAACTAGGACACTATTCAGGATTTACTAGAGGTACACCCTTAGTCACATCCTTCTCCTAAACAAGAGTAGGAGCAGGTCTAAAGGTGTTAGGACCTGGTATAGGTGACTGTCCACCAGTAGAGGCTCCTGGCCTAATGTCCTCACACCTAGGTCTTGGGAGATGTGAAGTAGGAAGCCTCATACTCCTCTCCAGGTCTTGTGTTATCCTATAAATCTACTCTAGGGTGACGATCTAGTAAAGACGAAGTTCTTTTTGTATCTTAGGTCTAAGGCATTCTTTAAATCTAGTGATGGTCATATCAAGACTCTCACGGACTCCACATCTCATCCTAAGATTATCAAACCTCGTAATGTAGTTTGCGATGCTAGATGATCCCTGATGGACTGTTTAATACTGCTCGAGAAATCTAGTATAGTAATAACATAGAACATACTTCTCCTTAAGCCTTTTACACATGTCTGCCCAACTAGTGACTAGTCTCTCATATCTCCAATAGATCTCTTGATCAACTGACTCTTAGTAAAGCTTAGTTGGCCCAACTAGTTTCATCTCAGCAAATTTAACTTGCCTATGAGGGGAGATATCATACTAATCAAAGTACTGGTCCATCCCTTGAATCTAATAAAAAAAATACTAAGGGTCTACTCATCTATCAAAAGTGTACACTCTAACCCTCATGGACCCATGGCTTGAATGGTGGTCCTAAGCGTGATCTATGAAAACTCCTCTCCCCTCATGAGAATCTCTCCTATAATGGAGAGACAACTCTCTACGGACTTCCAACATCTGTTCATGGATGTTCTTGTTGTTTGTGTCAAAAGTTAGGGTTAACCTATCCAATTTATCTGCTAAGTTCCTAAAGGCTGGGTCTTGAGTGAGTAGAGAGATAATCCTTTCTCTTAGGGACATTTTGATATGATGGTCTAGTTTGAACCTAATGGGCATACACCATGGGACTAGGGATAATGAGGCTACATAGCTCCCTAAGAGAGTGGATTCTAAATGCATTTGAAAATGCTTAAAACTCTAAAGAAAGTGAAATGATATGCAATGTTATGAAGGAAATGCAAAACTAACCTGTCATGCATAAACCACACTTAAAATGCAACCTAAGGGTGACTAATACCCTAAACCTGGCTCTGATACCAAATACGATACAACATGTATGTAGGATAGTGATGTGTGTGTATAAGAGATAGATATAAAATAACTAAAACAATAAAGTGATGGAAACTAGATTCCTACTTACACCATTCATATGCAAATTCAAGTAGTTCTTAAGTTATATTCATCATGCATGAGGAGAGTTGGGGAAAATAAAGTAACAAACAAGAGAATAGCCTAATTAATATATTAAGATCCCCAATTAATTTAAAGAAGTAGGAATTGTACGGTGGCTGTCTAGAAAATCTGATGCTCTAAAAGTGTGCAAAATAGTGCTCAAACAAGATGATGAAGTGGAAAAACAAACAAAAGGAATTAGGGTTTTGCATGGGGAAACTAAATGTAAGGTTTAAACATGATTAGGATTAGACAATAGGGCTGAAAGTATTAAGAGTATGCCGAAAATTTAGCACCATAGTCCTAAAACTATATGCCACAAACTACAACAGATTACTACTTTAAGGATTCAAACGGGGTATAACACTTGATTTATGTGAACACAACTTCCAATGATCTTTTGTATGGTGCTCATGAGTACCCCAATACAAAGACCAAGATTCACAATAGTGAAGGTGCTTTAAAAATTTGACCCTCTATTTATAGAGTATTGCTTGCCTCTAACAACCCAAGCTTGGGTTTATAATTGACGAAAGCTTTCGTATGGAGGTTGTTGGATATGGTGTTGCCCAAGGGTGAAGTACACCCTAGAAGAAGCAAAACAATCAAAGCTTGCGCTGTATAAGAGTAGCACTCGATCTCCTATGAACTGTTCTACACCAAATTTTATGCCTGGGTTGATGGATTTTAGAGTAATAAGTGTCATCTACTCAGCCCTCCACTTGAAATAGGGTCGTTCAGCCTTTAGTGATGTTCAAGATGTGTTGAATCAAACAAAACTTCAAAACTGAGGTGAGGGTGATCAATCTTCTATAGGTAGGTGATTTTCAACAATAAGAAAAAATCAATAAAAGTGTTAAAATATGAAGAAGAAGGGGGAAGATTTTTAACCTAAGGGGAGGGAGTGGCCTCCACCACCAGTGTTAAACTAGGTGAGGGTCTAGTCCCATTCCAGGGTTTTAGAGTCTCCAATTTACAAGCAAGGCAGAAGAAGAAGAGCAACACGTTATAACTCAAACTCTAAAATTGCATAGCATAACATAAGATCTAGTCGTGGGGCTCTGTATAGAGACTCCCACAGCTAAGGTGAATACAAACTAATGGGCACTACCCAAATTACCCCTAAGCCCATTACAATTATGTCAAAATAACCCCTTATTAAAATAAATGACTAAAAACACTCTAATAACCAAGCAAAAGACCAAACTACCCTTATAAGTATGTTTCCCCCCTATAAGAGAAACAAACAATGTAAAAATAAATAAAAATAACTAGATTAAATATAAAATAAACTCTAAATAGAAACTTATTTCTCTCGGCCATGATGTTCTCATCATATCAGGGAACAAAAAGTTCTAATTTGGGTTAGTTGCACCCCTATTAAGCCTATTTATATATGATTATTCACACTTCTTCTATTAATCCATGTGAATTGGGGTCCAGAGTGCCCTAAGTTAATTAGATTACCATCATCCAAAATACTTCTAGCCCTGGCAAGATTTCTTAGAGGAATTCTATCTCCCCCTCTTTTATCTTCCTTGAACTATAAATAGTTCCAATCTCCAATACAGATTAGGGGGTTAGAAATACTTATAATTTTAGAGGAAATATCATGATAAAATCTTAATCTTTTGTTATTGTCTAGCTCACCATAGATTAGAAGACAGATCTAGGAGCAATTGACAGAAAGATCAAAGATCTCAATTTCCAAAAACCTGTAGCATTTGTCATATACAACTATATTCATATCCTTTTTCCACAAAACAATCAATCCCCCTAAAAGACCAACCGCCACTTCCATCTTCCAATCCTTCCTGAATCTAGAATACTTCCAAAAAGTTTCACCAGAACACTTGTCTCAAATAAAAAAATAACATCCGAGTTTCTAGACTTAATCAAGTCATTGAGAGCTTTAGCTATCGAGGATTGTGCAATTCTTTGATAGTTCCATGTGGTGAGCCACATTGACAACTAAGGTGTTGTTCTAGGATAGCCACCAGAACTACTTCAGTTTAGGCTTTTTGACATCTCACCATTCCTCTGATCATTCTATTAGACTGATAATTTCTAAAGAGATCAAAGAGGAGGAGGGGTATCCTATTGGACTTCCTAGTTATTGCCATCGATGAAGAAAAAAACAGAGGATAGAGAATAACTTTATGTATGTTCATATCCAAGAAAATTTTGGATCTTCTATATTGATGATAAAAGATCTCCCTATCACTCCTACCCTTTCCAAGAGAATTAGAAGTACATAAAGAGAGGACTAGAATGGGGGGCCCTACCCCTTGAAACATGAATGCCTTGATTGCCAAAGACCCAATGCAATAATTTTTCATATCTACAGAAACTCTTACAGACTACTATAAGATAATGGGTTTTACTTATCACCACCCTAGAACTCACAACTAATTCATCAAAAAGAAGAAGAAAAAAATTAGATGCCTGCTAAGGTCATGCACTTTAGATAAAGAGGATTTCATGCATTTGAATGGAGCACAAAGATAAAAAAGAATGGCCATACAATCATTCTTACTATAGCTAAAGAAAGGGAAATTGACATGAAATTTCTTAACCGCAACCAAATCGTCCACCCTTAAGCATCCTAAAGAAATCAAGCATTCATTATAGAATGAGATATTTATAATAAAACAATAATTCTTCTTTAGATTACTTAGTGAAAATTGAAAGAAATTAAAAAACCATGGTAAACGAAGTTTTACCTTAAGCAAGTTCATTGGAAAAATAATAGTGAGTAAGTCAAAGGTTACCTCATTTTGCAGAAGGTTAGGAGAGGGCTTTGCCTATTTCACTTTTGTTAGAGAAGACTTGAAAATATCACTGTCCCAAGGTCTCTTTTGTACTTTTGCTCTCAACCGTTTGTTGGCTATTCCTGAGAGGAGCAAAGGGGGATCCTGGGTCCTTTTCTGCTTGCCTTTTAGCTCTCTGGAAATAATAGAGAGAATGATTAATTCTTCCTTTGTCTCCTCTTCAAGGAGAAACTTGCTATCATCCCCAATACAAACAACACCATCCTCCTTAAGCTGGGATCAAGAAGGAGGGACATTTTTGACATTTTCTTTTTCTCTTGCTCATCTTCATTGGCATAATCCAACAACTTTATTTTATTCTTTGGAATATCATCTCCATAGAGGCCACTCTGAACACAATGTTTAGGATTCAGTAGAAGAGAAATGGTACCATCTTGATAATTCAGGTGGACCAAACTCTTTGGTTCAACCCAATCAAGCCTTCCCTTGAAGACCTTGCACACTCTGTTTAAGGGAAACCAAAGTGAGGTTTGCATGTCTCTTACGAGAACTCACTTCTTGATGTGATAACATCTCTAGATTCAGTGGTTTTTGAGGACACAAGACATAGATCAGATGGGGGAGTTGAATCCATTTCCATTGTAAACTCACCCAAAGTCGAAACCTCATCAAGGATGGGACAAAGGTCTTTGCAAAGAAGAATATATTTTCCAGAGCGTTCAAAGGGGCTCAGTGATTTAGTAGCTGT
>JAOXJP010040179.1:0-16432 GCA_025762735.1 Platanus orientalis
ATATATATATATATATATATATATACTTGAATTTTATCCTAATTTTAAAATTTATGTTTCTACATGCCATATCTATTTTGAATATTTTTGCATTCTTATTTTTGTTTGCTTTCCCTCTTATATGTTTGATATGAAGGGTATCCCCAGGCTAGCTTGCGCGCACCACATGACTAATCCCTCCACCCCAAACAAGGCTTCCAAAACAAGGCTTCGCCTTGCGGTCCGTGGCCACCTGCATTAGCAGTTAGTAAGAATCGAAAAGTCTACATTCACAAGTGAAAACAATGAAATTTTTTTTACTATAAACAAAAAACAAGAGATTACAATGAAAAATATAGTAACACAATTCTCAAAAAAAAAATCTCATATAACTCACAAAAACATTATTCTCCATCCAGGTCAAATCAAATCTTAGATCAAATAAAAAATATGGTTCAAAATATTTCACTTTGTTCACCAATCGTTTACAAACAGGTCATTCAGATTTTTCTCCGAATCTCACACCCAGGTTGCATCTAAGGTTGAATTTTGAGACACTTTCCCGAATGACATGTATTCCACGAGGAGAAAAATTAAACAGGGTTTAACATGAGATATTATTTTTTATTTATTTTTTGGATAAAGAATAAAATTAAATAAGAGATATATTTATTTAATTATTTATGTTTTGGTAAAGTTGAATAAGAGGCTTCACCAACAAGCCAAGCCACGGGAATGAGTGGGAACCAACGAGGATAGCTGGATAAGGGGGCCTTTAACAAAGCGAAAGAAAATGAGCCACACTCAAACCAACGGAACGCACATGCATTCACATGAATTTCTCGAACCTACCACCGCCCATGTGCCCCCTCTTCCACACCACCTGCCCTGATCTTCATCACTCACCTAAGCATGCACGACACGTCTACCTTCCCCTTTTGGGCCCACCTAGAGATCTAGAGCCCTACTCCCACGCCACCTCAAAAAAAGCCAAAATACTTATTTAAAGAAAAAGGTGGTGGTTGTGATGGTGCCACTGGCGGTGACGACGGTGGTGAATGGTGGTGCTGGTGGTGTTCCCGAGAGGGAAACCGGGTGGCGATTTACTCCTAGGTTTGATTGGCAGGTACACATAGGGATTGGGTGCGAGATTTTGTTGGGCATATGGGCTCCATAAAATCAGAGATTTATTGGATCTCTTATCTCTCTCTTGTTTTTTATTTTTTATTTTTCACTTTTATATTTGCATTATTTCTTCTTGGATCACTAGACAATGTGGTCAGCCCTTATAAGATTATTTTATTAGGTCGACCTGACTTGCAATCTTGGACTACATGGAGACCGGTGTCTTTATTGTTATCTACATGGGTTGGGAGCAATGAGCTGGGTTGAGCCAACGATGGGTTGGTTTTGTAACCCTTCTTGGCTTAACAGAAGGATTTTTAGCTGGGTTAACTTGATCACAATCTTGTAGCAGGCTTCCACTATTTCAAGAAATACAATAACGACACCTTTATTTTTCAGGTCATTTAGTTTTAATTTTATTAAATTAAAAAAACGGAACAATCGGACCTAAAATTGAACCAGGCATGTTGCTGAACTGGTTTTATTTTACTGATTAATAATAAATGGGTCCCATCTTTGATCCATCTTCTCTCAAATGGATAGTTTATGGATGAACCGTTGCAGCTGCATGTTCCATTGATAATTGATAATTCTCGGGTGCTTAAAAAGGGAGAGAGGGGTGTCTCTCCTTGAATGACCATTCAATGCCATGTTTCTCTCGCACCACACAAGGGCAGCTACACACATGAAGGTCATTAGAGCTGATTCAGTACTTTGATTATTAATTGGGAGACATTGCATGGCATCGAAGGATGTGCTTCCATAAAATAGTCACGTAAAGGAATGCTTGAGTCAGAAACTGTTGCACGCAGCTAGGTTGGTCTCATTACAAACCCTTTTGGAATTGGGTGGTTGGGGGCAAGAAATGGATCTCGGGTTGCATACGGGTCCCAGCTCCTACCTACATACCTGATCTGTATGAATTCAGTTTAACCCATTGTTCATTATTTGGGAAAGGATATTCTGTCCAGGATTTGGTGCCTAGGACACCAAGGGCTGTCATATGAAATAAAATGCATCATTTACCCTGTCTTGGATTTTATACACCGACATTATCCTCCTCTAACCTCTGTTGAGAGTCAAACGGGTGGAAACATCAGCACCGAAAGTTATTTTCATTTTTTGGAGGCGTGTGTAAATCACTTTTGACGCTGATGTGGCCATCCCTTGACCTCAATGGAGGTTTGCCTCAATGTAGAAAATCCTCACCACACTAACCATTTTATTCCATGACATCCCCTGGTGTCTTAGACACCAAATCATGGACAAAACATCCTCTCTTCTAGTGATTACGAAGGAAAAAATCAGTTCAAACAAATTTGCCTATTGCAAGCCAGCTAGGATTTGGTGCCCCCTCCAAAAGTGCCATAACAACCTGCTCCCTCCAAAAGTGTCATAACCTGCCCCTGTACATGCAAGGGAAACACATCACTTCGAAAATTGATTTACACGTTTTGGGGGAAGGTGTAAATCACTTCTTGATGTGATATGTGCCCCTCGCATGCATGCAAAGGACAGGTTATAGGCATTTTAGGAGAGGATACGGAATCCTAGGGACTGTTGAATTACTGTATGAACACAAAAAGACTTTTTTTTTCATAGGTAATTTGTCTTTTTTATGTTCATGTATTAACTTGCAATAGTAAATTTGCTTGAGCTGATCTTTAGGGGAATACAAAAGATCTTAGCAAGTTAGGGTTGATTTATGGTTATAAAACCCAGATTGTACTGATCAATTAGAAAGAATCTATGTAGAACTCACATAAATATTCGCTAAATAAATAAAATTTATTGAAAAGAATTAAAAAGACGAATCGGAATGCATGAGATGAACAAGCTTGCCTAGAAAACAGTAACCATTGTACTGAAACACAATAGATTCGCAATCAAAAACCCATTCTTGGAATCCCCTCCCCCTCCTCCCAAGTTGGTAATTTCTGTAGAGATTCGTCATGCAGATCTGGGTTCCAAATCTGTCTTCATCGATTGACATTCAACCATTTACCTACTTGCCTACCCCACAGATCAATTAGAAGGAATCTCTGTAAACTTGTTAAGTTGGTAAAGTCTATGACAGTTTGGACATGGCGTTCAGAACCCATTTTGGCCATCCAACTTTTAACCATTAACCTCTTGGCAATCACCCTCCCCCTCCAGGAAAAGAAATAAAAAAGAAATAGAAAAAGGAAAATGAAAGTTTTTTCATGTAGAGCTCACTGGGTTCTTCAATACATTCTTTACTTGAGCAAGGCATATTCCTTTTTCTACCTCAAATTCTTGTGTACCTCTTCATCAGCTAAATTTTAAATTCAAAAAATTTCCTTGTTTACCGCTAACTGAACAAGTAAACAGTCACAAAAGATGGATGTCTTTCTTGTTTAGTCTCTTTTCCTTGCACATGAATTACTCCGAATCATCTCATCACTTTAAAAAGAATTTAAGTATTGCATTTTGATGCACTAAAAGGTTTTTCAGTTAACTATCCCAAAAGGACTAAGAGTACTAAACAAAACAACAATTGAGAGAATTATAACCAAGAATGAATAGGAAGCACATCTATGAAAAAATTAACAACTTTCTCACTGGTATGATGCAAATAAACCGGTGTTAGTAGGAAAAAAAGTTATGTTTTTTTTTTTTTTTTTGGTTTTGTTTTGCTAATCTCACCATTACTTCACTTTGATAGAAACTCCATGACATGTTGCAGCACTCTTTGGTATAACCTGGTAAAGCGCCAAAATGATTCCAGCTAGGTGCAATATGTTTTAGAAAAAGACACATTGACTAATGTGCTGAAACTTTGATAACATTTTTATGCAACTTCTTAATTTAGTTGAGAAGTCATGATAAGGAATACCTCAGACAACAAGGAAAGGAAATCGTCTACAGTTTGAAATACCTCTACAGTCCGAGAGGTCTTATCACAGCCACAAATGTAAGTTTGATTTGACTGAAATTTAAAATTCAAATCTCGATGATAACAAAAACCACTCACATTTGTTACTGTGATAAGACAGTAAAGAGATTTTGAACCGTAGATGATTTCTGCTCGATGATAAGATGATTTATATCTACATGGATCCAATCCAAATCCAACCCATTTTATACCCTAGTGATGGCAGCTGCAGAGTGTGCTTCCAGCTATGCCTCCATTCCAGAGCATGTGGAGAGCATTAAACCATCCATATAACAGGCTGGAAAAGAAAAGCCTACATATTTTCTTATATCTTCTTTCCAAGAGATGTCTCATTCTCAAGAGGTTCTAATTAAAGGTTAGAACAAAGTACCTGTCAAAATGTACATTATGAGACCTAGCCTTTAACTCAGTGGAGATATCATCTAATCCCATAATTACACTTCCAAATGCATAGACTCCTCACATTCAAAAAACAGCTCATTTCTTTGGCATGTAAGGTTACCAAATAAATCTAAAAAACCAATTAATATTTTATTTTCTCACATTACATCACAAATTAGTATTAATGTTATAGAGTTATCATTATTATATTTCACAACAATTGTCTCTCATTACAATCTCAACAAAAAAAGAAGTAAAAGTGCAACATATTTTTCTATCTTCTTTTATCAATTCTTATGATCATTCCCTTGCCTCTCTCTCTCTCTCTTTCTCTCTGTCCCTCTCTCTCTCGGTAAAGAAATTTTTTTTTTTTTCAAAACAAAAATGGGGACATGTATGAGAGATACAACCCCAGCGGGGTAGAAGCATCAAGAAAAAACAAAAGAGTCCCACCTGAAGACCAAATCTTGATATTTCAGCCCCTGGAATAGCAGAATGTGGGCTATCCATCTAAATAATAGGGCAAAAATTTTATCCAGCAGCTTAACCAGATTAGACTCAACATCTTTGAATAAGCACTTGTTTTGTTCCATCCATACACCCCAACAAATTAATCACAAAAGGTATACACCTCTACAGAAGCCTCCCTTTAGGTGAGAGACCTTCATTAACGCAATGACCGCAGTCATCCAGCAGCTTTCTCATAGAACCTGTCATCACCCAAACGTTGCTGAATCTGCCAACAACGTCATATGAGATTTACACAGCTACCTGACAATGCAGAAAAAGATACTCATAGTCTTAGCATTGCATCGGCACATGCAACATCTGTTCAGCAACATAATACCTTTATTAGCAATGTGGGTAGTATGGGTTTACATTCAGATGTAAAGGTATAGGTGTAATAAACGTTATTTATATATATATATACAACAGTAAGATGTACAAGTATTTTAGTCTTTTATACCAGAATACATAAATACATAGTCATATAGAGAGACTACAAGTTTCTACACGACATTCAGTCTTAATCTTTTCTCCCTTTCTCCTCTTCTTCTCTTCATCTTCCTCAATCTAAACATCGATCTCAATAACTCAATATACAAATCAACTTGGTATTAGAGCTTTAGGGATCAGATTGGGCATTGGCGACATCATGATAGGCTCTGCACACCAGGGCTGACGTTAGTGTCCATACGGATGATGTCATTATACACGTACACATGTCGGAGGTCGGAAATTCTATGGTTTTGGTCGTGGTGATTTATTAAGATTTGTGATCAATTTTTTGATCATTGGAAGGTGTTTTTTAAAGGCATTGTATTGTAGATTGGAAAAACAAGTTTTTGTCAATCTACTCAATTAGGTTAGGTTGAGAAGTTTTTAATGGTTTGTCGCAAGTGGTTGGGTCTTTTTTGATACCTAATATGTTGGAAGTGACCTCGTTCAATTTGGTTAAGTATTAGAGGTGTGGTGAACAATTTTCTCACCCAAGAGTGCCACCGTTTTGGGGTTCTTGATAATGTAGGTTTGTTTTTTTATGGAATCGTCCTTACAGCCTTCAGTGGTCATGGCTAGCTTAAAGGAGTGTTTGATTCAGGTTTGTGATCATGTTGTGAGTCTATATGACCTAGATTGAGGCCTGGTGAGGGTTTCTAGGGTAGCCAAACACATATGATAGCTTGTATAAGCCTATGGTAGGAGTGACTCTATAACAACAGTAGCTATGAAGTGGATTGGTTGGTAGTGTAGTGTTGCGATTGTGTGAAGGCTGTGTAGCTACATATTGTGTAGTTGGACAAGGCATGCAAAGGTCTACTTGGTGTTTTTGGAGTTCTAGTTTGTTTGTTTATTTTTATTTTGGTGTTGTGTTCAATTAAACAATGTCAGAAGTAAGTTAGAGAGTTGCTACATCCCCGAGTAACATTATAAGCAACCTTAATGGGGTCATGAATGAGTCCCCAAATTCACTCATTACTACAGTGTGTCTATCTAGAACTAACTTCCTTGCTTGGTCATAGTCAACCGAGCTTTACATTACTGACAAGGGCAAACCAACATATCTGACAGGTGAAGCAAATATATGCCTTAACCAACAGAAATGACGTTTGCAAAGTGAGAAGCAAACAATGCTATAGTGATGTCATGGCTTCTTCATTCGATGCAGTCCAATATTTCTAATAATTATTTATTTTTGCCTATAGACAAGGCAATCTAGGATTTTGTACCTAAGACTTATTCCAAAAGAGGAAATAAAACCCGCATGTACGATCGACATCAGAAAGTCTCTAAACTGAGATAGGGTGATTAATCTTTAGCCAATCACTATTCCACTCTTACAGTCTGTGGAACAAAATTGACTATTATAAGAATTTCATGGCTCGGTGCACTGAGGATGTAGCTCTTTATAATCAAGTGGTTGAAGAAACCAAAATCTAAGTTTTTGGCTGGCCTACATCTAGATTATGAACCAATTCGTGTTTTGATTTTGAAAAAAGATCATTTACCATCCTTAGATGATGTGTTTTCATATCTATCCTAAGAAAAAGATAGACGTCATCTAATGGTTCAACCTCAGCAATTTGTAGTAGAACACTTTGCTTTAGTGACCACTTCCCAACATGGAGGATGTGAGTTTTTTTGTGGCCGTGGTAGATCCTTATAGGAGAATACATATAGGCAAAGTGTGAACATTATGGTTGGTTTTAACACACAAAAGAGACTTATTGGGATCTTCATAACCATCTCCAACAGGATTCCTAGAGTCGACCACAACATGGGGATTTTATTGGTGGCAAATGTGATTTTCACACTCAAACTAGATCTAGTACACATTCAATTACTTTATTGATAGAGCCAGCCTCAACATTAACATCCTCTCTAGATAATGCTGGTTTTGCCTCTAGATTAGGTCAAAGGCCTTCGTTGCTTTATGGCCAGTTTAAAGCCGTCAACATCTACCACACCCACGAGTTCATTTGCCTAGTCAGATACATATGCATCTACTTTTAATTCGTCTCTCTGCATCTAGCCCCTCTTAGATCATTGATTTAGGTGCTTCAAACCACATGACAAGTTATTCCACCTTATTCTCATCTTATAGTGTTTTATTTTTTTATTTTTTGTTAACACAAAGTGTGAACATCAGATGGTCCTATATCCTTTATTACAAGAAAATGATCCATCTTTGTTACTCCATCCATGAGTTTATCATCTGTTCCTCATGTCCCTAACCTTACTTTGAACTTGATGTCTATTAGTCATATTACCAACTCTCTTAACTGCTATATCACTTTTTTCCTTCATTTTGCTTATTTCAAGACTTGATGATGAAGAAGATTATTGGTAAAGAACATGAGGAAGGACTATACCAACTTGATATGGATTCACCTACAACATTCCATATTCAACAGCTGCAGTAGTTACTAGTTTCCACTATGGTTCATGGAGAGTGCACCCAACTATTACAGTGGCACCATAGATTCAAACATCCTTCCTTGTTTAGTTTAAAGAAACTTCTCGCCTTTTTTTTTCTTCATCTTTTTTCATTTATAGATATTTCTTGTGATGTTTGTGAGTTACCAAAACATCATCGTAGTTCTTATGGTTTGAGTAATAATAAAAGTATTTCTCCATTTTCTATGGTTCATTCTAATGTATAGGGGTTTGTCCCAGTTACTTTTCTATTTGGTTTTTGCTATTTGATTACAGTTGTTGATGATTTTTCAAGGCTACTTGGGTGTATTCGGTGAATTCAAAACATGAGGTATTCTCTATCTTTCAACTCTTCCATAAAATGGTTGAAACATAGTTTGATACAAACTCAAAATGCTTCATTTTAATAATGGTGGAGAGTATATTTCTCATGTTTTATTCTCTTATTTAGCTACCCATGGTATTATACATCACACTACATGCCCACATACTCCAAAGTAAAATGGTATTGCTAAAAGAAAAAACCGTCATCTCCTATAAGTCACTTGTGCTTTACTCTTCCAAATGAAAGTTCCAAAATTATTCTGGCCAAGTTCTCTTCACACTATAGTTTACCTTATCAATAGACTTCCCACTCATATTCTTGACTTCCAATGCCCCAACAAGTTCTCTCTTCTGCATCTAATTAATTTCCCATTTCACCTAAAGTGTTTAAGTACATATGTTTTGTCCATGTTTTTAAGGTAGACAAGTCCAAATTGGATCCTAAAACCTTAAAATGTGTGTTCTTAGGTTATGTTACAGATTAGAAATGCTATAATGTTATGACCCTGCTTCTTAGAAGCTATTTGTTTCACTTCATATCACCTTCTTTGAGTTTGTCCCTTTTTTTTCACCCAGTCCAACTCATCCTTAGGGGGGCAGCCATGGTAGTAATGATTAGTCCCAACTTCCTGTTCCACCTTATGTTTTTTTATTATGGTAGCCATGATAGTGATTGAGTAAGACAAATGAACACAATGCTTAGGGGGAGAATAATGGAGATAACTCAGATGCCCCAGTCCAAGTTATAGCTCAAAGGAAGAAATGAGTTGTCACATTAAAAGATATACAAGTTTATGAATGAAGGAAAGAGAAAGTCTCCTCGTGTACCTTAGCCATATTTTTCTTTACCACCACCGGATCAAGGTAATCCTTCAATCCCATCTGATTTACATCTGCTTATGGCTCATATAAAAGGTATCCGTACATGTACTCAACACCATATTTCCAATTTTGTTTCCTATGATCATCTCTCACCCAAGAACAAGGTCTTTGTTTTATCATTGTCTTGCATTTCTATTCCTTGTAGTGTGTTTGAAGACTATCACAAAATTGAAGAGATGAACACATTAGAAAAGAATAGCAATTGGGAACTAGTTGAACTTCTAAGAGTAAATGCTACAGTTAGATATAAATGGGTTTATACCATGAAATTAAAACCAGATGACACCGGTAACAGATACAAGGTATGCTTGGTTGCTAAGGGGTATACTCAGACTTATGGTATAGATTACCAATAAATGTTCACATCACCTGCTAAGATGAGTTTAGTGCGAATCTTAATCTCAGTGGTAATAAATAAAGGGTGGTCATTGTTACAGTTGGATGTTAAAAATGCATTTATCCATGGTTACTTATAGGAAGAAGTACACATGAAAACTCCTATAGGATTTCAACATCCAACTACTAAAGGCAAAGTGTATAGATTGAAGAAAACACTTTATGATTTAAAATAGTCACCTAGAGCATGGTTCAAGCGATTTAGTAGTGCAATAAGACAAATAAGGTACTAGTAAAGTTAAGAAGACTATACACTCTTCATCAAATATCAGAGAAGTGGGTTGACTACTCTCATAGTGTCTGTTGACGATATTGTTATAACAAGAGATGGTCTTGGTGAAGTGGAGCGGTTGAAAAAGTATCTTAGCCAACAGTTTGAGATCAAAGATCTAGGTCCATTACACTATTTTCTCAAGATAGAGGTACTCTATTTAAAGAAATAAGTATTTCTCTCTCGAAAAAAGTATGTGTTAGACATTCTTGATGAGGTTGGAATATTGGGTTGTATGCCGTGTGATGCTCCTGTTGATACCAATTGTAAATTGCGTGATGATAGTGAAAGATTGATAGATGTTGGAAGATACTAGATGTTAGTTGGGAAGTTGATATATATGTCACTGACCAGATCTGACATATCATATGCCATTGGACTTGTGAGTTAGTTTATGCATGCACCCACCATAATTCATTTAGAGGCTGCTTATAGAATCTTCCAATACCTAAAGAGAAATCTAGACATGGGATTGCTTTATAGGAAAAGTGATATGATCCGAATTGAGGCTCACATTGTGATCCACTATGAATTGAGGGATATACTGATGCGTACATGGACAAATCCACTCCAGATTTGGTAGGATAACTTAGAGAATGTCTAAAGTAAGAATGACATTAGGTCGATAGTGCCAAAAAGTGAAAAGCATCCCTCCAAAAAGTTTGTCACTTTTTTGGCACTGATGTGTCAACCCAAATGTCATTCTTACTTTAGACACGCTCTAAGTTGTCTTACCAAATCCCCCCCCGAACAGATCAACAACGGATAGAAAATCAACAAGTTACTGTACATTTATTGGTAGGAATCTAGTTACATGGATGAGCAAGAAGCAACCAATGGTTGCTCATTCTAGTGTTGATGCAAAGTTTTGCTCAATGACCAATGATATTTGTGAGCTGTTATAGATACAAGGAATACTTCTAGATTTGTGATTCCACATTCATGCACCTATAAGACTCTATTGTAACACCAAGGCAACTATCAACATTGCTTATAGTCCGGTGCAACATGATCATACCAAACATATTGAGGTTAATTGCCAGTTCATCAAGGAAAAGATTCATCAAGACTTAAATGCACACCCTATGTACAGACAAGAGATCAATTACTTACTAATGTTTTTACTAAGGATCTATCCTCACCTCAATTTTGGTCAATTGTATCAAGCTTGGCATGCATGATGTATACGTGCTAGGTTGAGGGGGAGTGTTAGCAATGTGGGTAGTATGAGTTTGCATTCAGATCTAAGGGTATACGTGTAATAAAGGGTATATACACCAGTAAGATATATGTATATTTTAGTCTTTTATACTAGAATACATACATACATAGTCGTATGGAGAAACTTCAAGTAAGGGTGGCCATGGGCCAGGCTCAGGCTAGGCCATGGTAGGTGCAGGCCCAACCCCATAATTATAGTCTGGCCTCGGACCGGGGCTTAGGCTTGTAAATTTTTGATAAACTTAGGCCCAGGCCTAACCCTAATTAATTGATTGGGCCTCAGGCTGGCCCATCAACTTCAAAAAAAATTAATGTTGAGATCTAGGTTAGAACTCTAGACCTATCATATAATAACTAATGCTCTAACTAATTGAATTATAAAATTTTACTAGTTTAAAAAAGTAGAGATAACTATATATTTAAATTCTAAGGATTGTTGATTATAAAAAATTATTGAATTCACTAGGACTTGAACCCAATACCTATTGTAAAAAAACCATTTTTATCAACTAAGCTATATAATATTGATAATTTTAAAATACTTAATATATTATATATAATACATATATATTATATGTGTAAAGGTTCGGGCCTTGTGCCAAGCGGAAGTAAACCCAATCCTGGCCCTAAATAAAAGTTTGGGCCTCGGGCCCTTGTTGGGTCTAGATTGGACCAGGCTTTTTTGGGCCAATTTTTGGGCCAAATCGGCCCATGCCCACCCCTAGTGAAAATCCTCAGGCTATGTGGGGACTTGTGGAAATGTGATTGGCCTTAGGATTAGAAATCCATTGAATTGAAATATACTGTTCAGAAAAAAAAAATTTATTGGTATCTATGAAATATTAGTTCAACAAATTTTCTTCTTCATCATCTTTGCCATCTCACAGGAGGGTTCTATTATTTCTTGACGGAAAAATAATTTCAACCCATCTCTCAATATCTAGGTCGAGTGCAGCAAACTTGAATCAGCAGATTGGTCAAGCTTCTACTCTTCCTTAACTGAATTCTGAGGCATGTTAAGCATATGGGTTTAATTACTATTATATGGTGCTTAAGCCAATTTAAAGTAATTTTCTTGAATACCTACAATTTCGAAACCAATTTTAGTAGATTAAATGGCTATACCAAACCACTGCTGCTTGATTCTAAGGAAAATTGCAACCTATGTAGATCAACCCAAATTATAAGCCAACCCAATCAACTATTGCTTTGCTGACAGTGATAGTTTCAAAAGCAGAAGCACTTACATTATGGAATTCAAATCATCTACAGCCTAACTAGAGAAATAGCATGCTTGTACCAATCCAAAATCCAACACAATGCCTAACAGATACTTTGGTAAGTACACAAGTGTTTATCTACTGTATATTTGCTATAATACCCTCCTCTTATCTGTGTTTTATATAAACATGGATTGGTACCGGCGTGATTTATTTCTAATCGGCTAGGAGATGATTTGGACCTAGTGGATTGGTATTCCATACTCTGATACTATGCTATATAAAGATTTTGCCTCTCACCATTACGTTGTAAGAAGACAGATTCAGTTGATAAGGCTTTGGCCTAGAGTTTTCTTTTTATTATTATTATTATTATTATTATTATTATTATTATTATTATTATTATTTGGGGGAAGGGTGATTAGCCCATTGGGTTGTATGCCCATAAGTCCATTAAGTTTTGGCATTTTAGAGCGTTTTTTATTGCACAACCATGTTAGCTTAAAAAAATTAAGGTCAACCTACTATAGGAAGTAAAATGAGGTTTGACAGGTTAAGTTATGGCAAGTTACACCCAACAAATTTTTTTCCTTTTTTTTAGCTTACACTTGGGTTATACACATCCTTGACTGGGACTACAAAATTGCATCCCTATCTGACTCACAATTAGGCTGTAAGGATTTGGTAAGACTGATTTATGTCACCCTTAGGTAGGACTGACACGAGGGCCGATACATCAGTGCCAAAAAGTGAAAAACATCCCCTAAAAAGTGTGAATCACTTTTTCGGTGCTGATGTGTCAACCCCTTATGTCAGTCCTACCTTAGGGTGCCATAAGTCAGCCCTACCAAATCCCGCTTCACAATTAGGCCATAGTTCCTCTAACTGACACTGACACTCATTAGGCATAACACATACTAGTTACAAAGCAGTCAGATGGGGACTTGCACCTACTTTTTTGTCATTTCTC
Organism: Platanus orientalis; assembly: GCA_025762735.1. Taxonomy (NCBI): domain Eukaryota; kingdom Viridiplantae; phylum Streptophyta; class Magnoliopsida; order Proteales; family Platanaceae; genus Platanus; species Platanus orientalis. Next base: position 13,122 of record JAOXJP010040179.1, read on the forward strand.
TAGGTTATACAACTTGAAATGGGCTATAACATCATATTTTCTGCCTCACTTGGTATAACATACGAAAGTAGAGAATTGGAAAACATATAACCAAGAGGACTTAGATCTACTTTGTGGAGAATAAAAGAATTGAGAACTTCACTTAATTTTTTTTTTATTTTTTTTATGAATGAATTCTTGTTGAATATGAATTGATGGATGCTGAGGTGGTAACGATGCTGCACTTGTTTTCATGTACTAGTGTCAATTACCAATGTAGCCTCAAGAAGACCATGGGTCGGGAGATCGAATTTTCCTTCCCCTTGTCACAGTCCAATGTGAGTGTTTTTTTTTTTTTTTTCATAACTGAGGTATCCAGGCCTCTTAGAACACCTGACTATGTCCTTGGGGCATGTGGACTCCCTACCTCTCCCTCACACTGGATAAATCGGGTTTTATGCCGAGGCAAGTGGTCTAAAGGGGGTGTGCTTCGAAATCAGGACCTCGGCTTCATGAGGTGTGATCTGGCCAATGTGAGTTATTATTTCTCCTTCCAATCATCATCCTCCTAGCAATGATAGTTGAACATTCAACAACCTTTGAGTTAAGCTTTTGTCAAGATATGGCTACCTTCTATATCTAAAAACATTAGACACGGACCAAAAGCCTTATCTGTAAAATTCCTTTATATTATAAATCCCTATCATCATTAGCCAAGCCTAACAAAAGCCTTGGTCACAGATCCTTTCTCTGTGAGTTAGCCCTTGAGGGCATGGCCCTTCGGTATCTGACGGCTTTTTGTATCACTTTCAATAGTCTAGGGTTCAGACCTAGAACACAGCTATTAAATCCTAGCCTACTAAAGAATCTTCGCTTGGGACACTTCAAGGCCAACCTATCGAAGGATTCTCGAAACACTGAACCACTTTATTGTTGTAATTTTATATATATATATATATATATATATATAAGTTGGATTTAAAGATTCAAAATGAATCACATGGGTTGTTTGATTGTGTGGACTGAGTAGGCCCACATAAGTTCACTTAAGTCCATGAATGTGCTAAAATAGATTTGGAGGGAAGTTTGAATGAAATGTTTTAATTCAAAGTTTTTTGTGATTTTCTACAAAACCAAGTACAACCCACTTTTAAAAAATTTTTGCTTCGAAAGTTTAGTCCCACATTGGAAGTGGAGAACTTCTAACTCCACCTTATAAATAAATACAAGAACTTAAGAGGTAATGGGGTTAAAAAAAAAGATGATAGGTTAAAAGTTGTTTGTTTGCATCACGTGCACACGCGCCGAGCCGGGCAGAGCGTGGGTGTGGGTGTGGGTGTGGGTGTGGGTGCGGGTGCATAAGACACAATTAATTATTTTGTTTTATTTAAATAATTAATTAAATTTATTTTAATGTATTACTTTCTTATTTAGCTCTTTTAATATACGGTAACATGTTATTAGCGTGCTATTACATATACTATAAACGAATGGATTTAATGTGATTAAATGTGCATTTATTATTTTTCCAAAAGAGCTTAAAGTCTTTTTGAAAGGTTTAAGAAATCAAAAGTCATCTATATTAGAAAACAAAGAGAAGCGAAATGAACACAAAAAGGATTTCGAGCGAACCAGCATTCTTCCTCTCAAAGGTTGTCGTTGATTTCTTTGTGTTTTGAATTTGATTTTCATACATATTGTTTCATTAGCACTGGAGATTGATCTGAGTTGTTCAAGTTAGTCTTTGCTTACCTGTATGGGATTAGTTTGTCACAACTCAAATCCATAGGCCAAGAAGTGGGTTGAGTCCGGGTCCATGACATGACAATGACCTGCCCCGAACCCGTTTCTCACACATGGAGATCAACGTGCTTGAAGTAGGTCATCCAACTCTCTTATAAATTCATATCATAATCCAAGTAAATGAGATTCATTATCCTTTCATGTCCATTTCCAACATACCACATTGCAGCGGAATAGTAAAATCAATTATACAATTTAACAAGTGTGACAGAATATATATACGTGATCAGTTTAAAAGTAGAACCATCCCACAATCATCCAAAAGTAACGAGGCTCAACATGCCCATAAGAGTATAGCCATTCCATCTTAGTAAAATAAAATCTAAAAACATAACAAAAACGAAAACTAAATAACAGGGTCAGCCGCCTAGCTTCCAACCATCTTTCATCTGTCCCAAGCAGGGGTGGGCATGGATTGGGCCGGGCTGAGTTGAGCCCGATCCTAAAATTGGCTTGAAAAAGCCGAACCCAAGCTAAGCCAGACAAGGGCCCGAGCCCAACCTGAACTTTTATTTAGGGTCGGACTTAGGCTTACCTCCGCCCAACCCGATGCATGAACTTTTACATAGATAATATATATGTATTATATATAATATATTAAGTATTTAAAAATTATCAATATTACATAGCTTTGTTGATAAAAATGTTTTTTTACAATAAGTATTAGGTTCAAGTCCTAGTGTAATCAATCTTTCTATTACACTAAAGGAAAGGGGGTAGCCTCCTCTACGTTTAGTATTCCTTGCTTCCTTTTATTTTAAAAGGCCACGTGGACCCCATTTTACTCCTTATTTTAAGTTTTTTAATAAAGAAGTTAGTTTATTTCGAATTTTTGAAATCCCTCTTCAACCTTTCCAATGTAACTACTTAAAATTCTCAATATCTCCTAAATTTTCTTTCTATTTTTTGTTTAAATACACATCTCTTATATAATGTTTTCTAATTGAAATAATAGTAGGTATTTTGTCCCTTCTTCAAGGATAGTCATGTCTTTTACTCTATTTCTTTTTTTAAATTCCATTTAAATTACCTTATACGAATATACATTCTTTTTTTCCACACAACATTGTCCCCGTTTCCTCTACATCCCTACTCAGACTACATTATTTCATTGAACAAAAAAAATAAAAATAAAAATTAAAAACTTATTTATTGGCAAAAACCAACAGGTATGCAATTCTCTTTCTTTCTTGATTTTATTTTTACTTTTTTTTTCTACTTCTTTTTGTTTAGACAAAAAATCCTATAATCTCTACAATTCAAACGTATTAATCTCTTTCTAAATCTCTCTTAACAATCCGTCTTTCTAATATCTCTCATTTTTAATAGACATTAATTGAAAAAAAATTTATACAGTTGTTTAATTAGTTTTTTCATCGCCTTTTTTAACAATTGCCTATTATTTATTTTATATTTTATTATATTTAAATTTTTTTTATGTGATGCCTGGGTTTGCACGGGTTCACTCGCTAGTATTTTTTAAAATAAACAATCCTTGGAATTTAAATATATAGTTTTCTATGTTTTTT
>JAOXJP010040190.1:0-16432 GCA_025762735.1 Platanus orientalis
TTATCATAGCTGTGTAATAAAATGTTTTAGCTCATTCTCCAATTCTAGCTATTTTTAATGCATTTTTTAATTTGATGTATAACATGCTGTCTAAATTTTGAACTATGATAGTAGTTCATCTTGTTTGGCCTATAAATTCCTATGCTTAATGAATCTAGGTCTAAAATTTTATATGGAAACTTCCACTTGATCCCTTAACTCCGCTGTAAAATTTGAGACCTGTCCAATTTCAAGATTGCATGATATGGGTCTCACAACCCTGAGTTTTCTGAAAAGCCTGTGCTGTGAGCACAGAATTTTACATTTTGGAAAAATCCAAAGGTGGATCCCACCCATATTCTAGGGGCTGGGAATTTTCTTGAACCCTCCTAGAGATGTCACTCACCTCCCCTAAAAGGCCCAGGGTTAGTGTACCCCAGGAAGCGGCTCAAAAGCCCCAAAAATAGTCACTGTTTTTCTGGGCAAAACATAGTACGCCTAAACTCTCACTCTGTGAGAGATCAGGCGTACCATATTTCAGGCATACCCCATTTTTCAGGCATACAAAACCAAAAAATCCCCAAATTTTCCCCAATCCCATAATGACCCTTGGTAGCCTTTGGACCCTCAAACAGACCCTGAAAATGATCCCAAGTCCTTGACATGTCAGCAAAACCCGTAAAGGGTTCAATTGGGTCAATACGCCTGATCTCCACCTCTGTGTTAGATTAGGCATATGTGAAGATCAAGCGTACCATGCTCTTTCAGGCGTACCCAAACAGAAAAACCCTAAAACCACCCTTTACCCCATACTAATTCCTGGATGGTCCCACAACCCTTCCAAAATGCCCCAATAAGGGCCCCAGCTTGCTAACATATCAATAAGACCCCAAGAAGGACTAATTAAATCAGTACGCCTGATTCCACCTCTGTGAGAGATCAGGCGTACAAATGATCGGGCGTACTACCCTGAGATCAAGCATACAGATAAAAACCCAACCAAAATTCCCATATTTTTATTCACTACTTAGTGAAAATGAAATAAAATGGTTAGGTCATAGGAGCTACCCTAAAAAGGTGGGTAATTGGGGTGCTTAACACGTTCCCCAATTGCAACCAAACAGCTTACCCAGATCCTTGAAAACCATACCAAAGGAGAGTCAAACCCCTAGGCCCGAGTGCCTAGCCTGGGCCCCAAAAAGCTCGAATCCTCCTTTCCCCTGAAAAGGAGGCAAGCACCCAACCCTGCCTGTAAAAAGAACCCAAGTTAGTGGCGACTTCGAAAAAACACCCCGAAGTGGGTCGCGGATCCCTTCCGCAATGTTCACATCCGACATCTAAGCAAGAAAGAAGACATTCAAGATCAGAAGACCACACAAAACAAGAGGCTAAAGCTCAAGGTTCAATTAAAAGCTACTAAAGCCACTTCTAGCATTCAAAAGATAAATTATATATAAAGGTGGTAAGTATGCCCAAAGACTATACCTACACCTAAGTTGGCTTAGTTTGAACCTACCCCGAGCCATAGAGAAGGACCTCTCTAACCCCGGTTTAAAAAAGAACTCAAAATATGTAAAATAAGAAACAAGGCCATCAGACCTATCCAAGGGGTATTGAGCTTATTCACCACTTAGCGGACCAACTCGTTACTTTGTGAACTGATACGGATGGTTTCAGGAGTTATTCTTTGTACTAATAGAGAGACCTTGAACCGATCCAGGAGGATCATCAAACTGATCTTAGTAGTCTTTGATTTTCAAATTGTGCAGGAAGAAAATTACCGAACCGATCCTAGGCTACCAGACCAATTCGAGGTGGCAATTATAGAAACAATTAACTCACCCAAAAATATGAAATTTGGATTTTTAGACAATTCAATGCGAGGATTACATCATCTATAAATACCCTAAGCCCTAATTACGGTTAACAACAACAATCAAGAATAATTAAGAACGGTTTAAGCAAGGTATTGGAATAGCTAACCACTACTCCATTAAAGGGGGAAGATAAAACTCTTTGTATGTGTTCTTCTATTGGTAAATGACCAAGAGAGAGGTTTCTTCACCACACTATTTTGTTGATCATTGGTAGAATGATTTTGTGTGAGGATTAGGAAATCCATGACCCAAAAATCTTGCAAAAAACATCCACGAGATAGAGCCATCTAAGGCAAAATTTTATTTTGGTTCTTTGAAGTAAATTCTGATCATATAGTTATATCTGCTAAAAAATATGCATTTTTAATGTGTTCTACATAGTGTATCAACCTTGAGAGAGGCATATGATCTAGAGATTCATCTCTAATATATTATTCACATTGATTTGTGACCTCCACCGAAGCCACTAAAGGTATTGAAAGTATCCGTTAGAGCCACCAGACACGTGTAACTTACAATGAGTGGATTCTCATGGGATTGTAAGTTAGATACCATTTTTTAATGATTTTCTTTGTAATAAATAGTTATTTCTATTAATAAAGATCATAGCTTAGTGAGTAGACTTTGAAGAGTGCACGTAGGCCTAGAGTGCCAAACCACTATAAACATTATTCTTTTGTGGTTGTATTTTGTTGTTATATTCTTGCTTGATTGATTGCATGGTTGCCTCATTTAATTAATGTGTGGAATTATTAAATTAATTAATTTAGTTATTTAGAATTAAATGAACACAATTACCTAATTGCTAAATTGAACTTATAGCTAAATCAAATATCCATCCTTACTTGCCACACAATTATTTGAGATATATTTATCAAGTGAACTAAACTAGCAATCAATTCTAACACAATAAAGTTTAAAAATTGGTTATAATCCTATTCACCTCATCTAAGATTACTTTAGAGAATAACTAAGGAATTTCATTTTCAACCGAAGTGCCTATAGGAGACCTTAAGGGCATGTGCCTAACCTCCTAGGGTCAAGGTTCAATCTTTGGTTTTTAGGGTTTGATGGTTGATTTTAGAGTTTGTGTGGTGCAGGGGTTAGCCTTAATTATTCTTCCTAAACTGGGGTTGTTTAAGGTCTGATTTTAAACACTGCCTTGAATAGAGTATAAGATCCATTCACAGACCCGAGTTAAAATCTGGGTGTTGACGTGGGTGTTTTCGAAAATTTTCCCCTTCAATTAATCTTAGATTTTACTTGTTCTTTGTTTAAAAAAAATGCATGGATTTTGAAGTAAAATAGCTATAGTAACTGAATGCTAACATTTTCTTAAAATTCATGCATTGGCCAATATATCTGTTATTATTGGAATTATGTTTGAAATTTTTAAGAAATCTAGCCTATATAGTGTTGGCTATTTTGAACTTTCAAAGCCAAAAAATTTTGTGTTATAGTATTTCTGGTTTTGAAACTAGATTCACTAATCCAAAACCACAGCTATTAGACACTATGGTGGGACATTAATACATCATCATTAAGTGAAGGTTCAAGTCCAAAAGATACCTTTGCTAATGCATAATTCAAGATACCAAGAGTATATTTATTTTGTCTATTCACAACATATAAAAATTGTGGGGGATTGTTGAAGATTTTTTAAAATTTCCAAACAAAACAACCTTTCACTAACCATTATGTTTATTTTATTTTATTTTTTCCAAATCTACTTACCAACTATAGGGGTTAGTTATTAGCCATTGGATCAAAATAGTTTTATTAACCAAAAAGGCCCAAAAGCAACAAAAGAAAGCTTAAAAGACACCTGTTAGGCCCATAATCAATGGAAACCCTTTCCAAGCAACTTTTGGCCAAGGGACATGGTCCCTTGTGGTGTATAAATGAAAACTCATAATAGCCATAGAACACATAAAAATATATATCTCCCCCTTTCATTTTATTTGTAAAAAATAATTTTATTTTTTTCTTTCATATCCTTAATGGGCCATCATGGGGTTCTAATTGATTTTCGAATCAGCAAATTACATATTAACATATAATAATTGTTTGGCTTCGTTGAATCTTTGAAAGAGATCTATTACTTGTCAATCCATTACTAACTTGATTCATTCGAGTGGGTGGTGAAAAATGTCTTAAGATATGTCGTGGGTCTTGAGTTTTGTACGACGGGCAGATCCCTTTGGAAAGAGACTTTCCTATCATAGGAAATATCCAACGTTGACTTGGAGCTGCCTCCAGACTTTTTAAAGATGTGACTAGATATCTTTTTTGAAAATAAATAGTTTTAAGTTTTGAAAATATCAAGCTCCACCTAAAACTGCTCAACTCATGAGATCCTTAGGTAAGAGGTTTTGATAAGAGTTAGGGAAGGTGTTAGGCACCCTATTTCTTCCCCTTTCATGGTTACCTACTTTAAACCCCTTATAATCCTAGGTCAATTTGGTTTATTTAATATTCATCCATCCCATTGCCTCTATCTCATTTTTTTTAAAAGTACGTGAGGAATCTATATGCCATTTTTGTCAAAACTTCTGCAACATAACAGTTGTAATATGGACCCTTGGTGATGAATAGTGACCCCTAGCTCACTTTATTTAAGTTACCTGATAAACCATAGTATAAATAATACTCCAAATATGTCAATCATGTAACACCTTGCACCCATTTTAAGTAAGTCCTATAGAATTCAGACCCAAAACCACATAGTTATTAGAGAACCCTTCTATCTTGAGCATGAGAGAAAACCTCAATGCTTTAGAGGTCTCATCATGGTTTAGGAAAGAGTAGAAGACAATTGGATACAATTAATTGGACCTTGGAGACTAAAAACCAAAAAATTCAAAATCTAATGCGATGGTCGATCACCAAAATTGGTGATTGATCACGCTCAAAAAGGATATCCAAAGACAAAATTTGACTCCTATGCATTGAACCCGTGGTGATCGATCACTGCATAATTGATCACCATAGTTACATAGTCCTCTTGAGATTTGTGCCACATAATTTTCATGCCCAACTCATATGGGACCCACTTGTGATGACCTAAATCCCTTTTGCTGCCTCATTTGGGTACAAAGGACTATAAAGAAAATGAGAGATAAGAAAGAGGAGAGGAATTACGAGAAAAGAGGAAGAACCTCTATTGGGTAAGTTTTGGCTCATCTATAGTGGATTGAGCAATTCTTTATGGAATTCTATAAAAATTATTGATTTTTATGATGAATTATTACATATATTATAGAATTTGAGGATTGGAATAGTTTTGGTGGAGCAAACTAAGATAAATGAAAGGGGATCTAGAAAAGTTAATAGTAAGTATATTTCTTAATTATGCATCTTCCTTCTTCTCAAATCTTTGATAGATTTTCTATTTCCATTATTGAAGTCATTATATAATTGAATTCATGAAAGATTTAGATCTCTAATGCTCATCCCTTGATAGATCCATTATTTTCTTTTGGATCTCTATTGTGAACCATTGATTATTTGAATCTATGAAAGTTTTTTTATCTTATCTTTCATTCTATTGAAAGATCTATAAAGTTTTCTTTGAATCCTCATGTTTGAATATGTAATTAGCATAGATCTATGATTAATTTGATGTGAATCTCAATGAATCTTTTATTATTAACTACAACATGAATTAATTATATGAATCTTATTGGAATTTCGTAAGAAACTATGAAATCCTTTGAATTAGCATGAAATTAAATAGGAGAAAGTAATTATTATCGAATCTATTATAATTAATGAACATCCGATTTCACATATAAATTAAGATAACTAATGAATTGATTGAAAATTTTGAATCCTTTGAACTAATTGAAGATCTCATGTGATGAAAGATCATTGAACTATTAAATTCTGAAGTCTTTTGATTTGAATGATCATAAGTGATCTAGGCATATGAATTTTAAACCATCTAATGTGAATATTGAATAAATTAATGATTGGAACCTATTGAATCATCTCGTTATTTGAGATTTTGATTATTGATTGACTCATAACCAAGATCAAGCAAGAATTGTTCAAATTGATTGAACTTCGTTTAAATATCTTGTTTTGACTAATTGATTATTGACTAACATGATGAAATATGAAAATTCTTGAACACTCATCGAATTGATTTAAGGGTCATTGATTGAATCACATGTATTTAAGAGAATTTAATTTACATTGAATCTTAGCTTTCTTTCCATGTATCATGAGAGCCACTTTATTGAATTATTGACATTATGTGATTTATATTATTGAATTAATGATTGAATATGATTAAACTAATGAACCATATTGAATATGATTGAACCAACAACAACAACAACAAACACCCTTATCCTAACTATTGAATGTGATTAAACCATTAAACCATTAAACCATTTTAAATACCATTGAACTATTGACATCATTTGGGACCTTTCATTGGTTTGCAACAATGGAAATGTATTTAGGACCTGCTATTAGGTCACAACAATGGTAAAACTACTTAGGACCTACCTTTGGGTCACAACAAGGGGATGATACATGATCTTCCATTGGATTACAACAATGGAAAAGCATTTGAGACTTGCCATTAGGTCATAACAATGGTAAAGTTATAGAAGACCACAATGGTAATCTATATGGGACCTTTCATTAGATTGCAACAATGGAGATTGATGTTTGATTACTGTATTAACTTATTGAACCCCTTTGAATAATATTTTGGGAGCTTTTATTAAGTTGCAACAATGAAGATTGAACTTATTGATTGAATTTGAACCTTTCAACCTCTATGAACACCAATTGAACCTCATTGACTTATTAAACTTAATTTGAACATTATTTTGAGACCTACCATTGGGTCACAATAGTGGATAAATCGAACTTATTCATTGACTTATCAAACTCTTTGAACATCATATTGGGACCTTCCATTGGGGCTCAACAATGTTATATTTGACTTATTAAACCATTGATATATATTAGAAGTGGCAAATAAAAGAAATATTGTTATATTTATTGAACCATTGACTCTCTATTGTCTTATAGTTCATTACATTTGACTTTCTTTATAATTACCATCCATAAACTAAATTATCATTGATAGCTTTCATCGATCTTCAAAATTACTAGCCATGTTTAGAATGTGAAATGCTTACATGTAAGCTATGTTTTGAATTATGTACCGTTATTTGGACTCCTATGTTGGTATAGTTTGCATGTATGTTTATTGAACCTGTCAAGCTTACCCAAAAATTAACAATATCACTAGATAAAGAGAATTGATTCAAAGAGGAGAATAGTCAAAGGCGGAACCAGATACACATATTTTTGATCTTTTGTATTTTCTTAGAGACCATTGGAACCACTAATAGTTTGGTGGACTGAATGTGCATCATGTTCATTAGACATAGTTTATTTCATTTTATGGATAGAATGTATAGAACTATAAAATATTTCCCTTTGAATGATATAGTTAGCTATCTTCACATGAATATGGACAAAGAATGAGAATGTACTATTTCTATTGTGTACATGGTTTGAATGTTTAAGAGAAATGATTACGAAAGGTTATGCTTCTGCTAATTGATAATTGAATGTTAGATCTAATGATATCTCAACGACTGTTAAAGGAGTCCAAAATGAAAGAAAAAGAAATTTGAAATGAAATAAAAAAAAAATTTATATGTGATGTTGATATAAGAATTATGTACAAGATCAAAAACTGAAATGTCATGACCCAAATCAAGTTCATTGCCTATAGTTTACGTTGGGCCAAGTTTGGTGCATGACAACATTAATGGTATCAGAGCAGTGAGGTTTGGGTTTAGTAGACTATTGGAAGATGAAAATCATGTAAAAAGTCATATGAATTTATGGGATTAAAGATGGATAATTAATGGATATTTGACAATGGAATGACATAAAGGATCAATGGATGAATCATGCTATGATCAAAACTCGGAGAGGATAATTTTTTGATGAGATGATTTATTAACGGATATGAGATGATTCTAAATCAATTGTTTATTTGATTATAAGTACAAGATGCTGCCAAGGATGTGCACAAGAGGATTATCCAACACTCCTCAAACTAAAGATGATAGGATGGATGGGATTTTAGGGGCCATAAGAAGTTTGGCTGAAGTAGTTAGAGAACATGTGGTGCATGAAGGTTGAGGATGTGAAAGAAATGGGGAAAATGATAATCATGCAATTGAGCATTTTCAAAAAATAAGGCCACCGAAATTAAGAGGTACTTTGGACCCAATGGAGGTTGAAGCATGGATAATGAACTTAGAAAAAAATTTTGGAGTGATTGGTTATGAAGAGGAACAGAAGGTTCACTTGGCTACTTTCATAATGAAAGGATAAGAAAAAACATTGCTGGTGTGTAGTGAAAGAGATGCTATGGACATCGGCGTTCGGGAGGGGTTTGGATGTCCCCGCCCACCCGTGGATTCCGAGGGCCCACTCTTCGGTGCCTGAGGCCGGTATGTCTTTAGGGAGATGATTGATCCCTATAAATGGCTTGTTGTGGGCCATTTTAGAGTTTGGAACCAACCCAAGGAAAAGGGGGACTGTGGGAAGAAAATAAATTTTCTGAAGTAAATTTTCTGAATCATAGGCCTAACGCCTATTTTCTATCTCAACGCCTGTTTTCCCAACACCTAGATTTAATTCAGTGGAAAACTGGCATTGTGAAATCTGACTCAGTAGGCGTTTTGGTGCCATTGTTTGAGATGTTTGGGAGGGTCCCAGCACTGTGCAACCCTGAGCTAGGGATAATGCAAGTCTTCTAGGGTTTCGCTATGCAACCCTAGAGGTCCTGGGTTCATGCCACGTGGAGATATGATCTCCCTAAATAGGCCAGCCAGTCATCTGTTATAGGCCTAATGCCTATTTTGTGGTCTGATGCCTGTTTTCTCAATGCCTGAATCTTAATTCAGGGAGAAATCTGGCGTTGGATGTAAAATCAGCAGCTTTTAGGGTTTTTAAGCCACCCAGGCGGGGCCCAGAGGAGGGAAGTATCTCCTAGGTCTCATACTAACCCTAGGGCAAACTGGACACTTAACTAATTTTTGAAAAAATGTATTTTTTTATAGATCCAGGCCTGATGGCTGAGTAACATATAAAAGATTGAAATAAAATTCATGCTTCAATCATCAAAAATTAAAATCGTAAACATTCTTACAAATTGGGTTTCAAAGAACTCAATTTTTTGGGTCTGTTTGGGGGGGCCATTTGGAGGCCTTCCACAGCATGAAAAATTATCAAATTAAATACAGAACTACTTTTATATGTCTACTATAACATAGTCAAAATCCATCACAAGGGACTTCACACAAAAATCAAACAAAATTCGACAAGAGAATTGGTCAAAAATAAAGCAAGATAGAGGCTATGGAGCCTTTACCTTGTACCTGATTTTGAGCAAGGCTCAAGCATAAATTAGGCAGCATAACAATTACTAAATGGCATAAATCGAAGTCTAGAACTTGAAAATGGGTAGATTTTAGGCTTACCTTGCTAAGGGTTGGGTAGATTAGGGTATTTTCTTCTTTTTCTTCCTCTTTTCCTCTTTGATTTGGGGTTTTTTTTGTGCTAGCCCTGTTCATCACGAATTTGGGGCTATTTATAACCCCCAAATTGGTTGATCCAAGGGTTATAAATGGATAAAGATGAAGGGGATCAAGGGTTGGGATTAATCCTATTCTAAATGTAAAGTAAGGCTAGGATTTAATCTAAGATCTAATATGTGTAGGGTTAGGATTACATCCATGTGGGTATGGGGTGGAGGGCAAAGATTATTTTGGCTGCAAAGAGGTGGAGGGTGAGGATGAGTTTGTACTTGTTTGACATAGATTGGTGAGGTGAAAGGGAGCATGGGAGATGCCCTTTGAGGCAACCTCATTTGCTACCATTTTCAAGGGTTTTAAGGTTGGGTGCTAGATGGGGGGAAGTGATAGGTTCCCTAGGGATTTGAAACTCACCTAAGGGATCTAAGAGGGTGTATGAGAGAGAGAATCAAGAGATTTTAATCCAAGAGATGTGGGGGGTTAGCTAAAGATAAGATTGCATTAAATGCAAAACATCTCCTTTTTGGCTAACCTTTGAATAATATCTGGATTTTTTATTTTTTGAACCCTATCGCTGTTGTCACTCCATGTAGACTCCCGTTCTTGGATATCATCCCAATCAGTGTCATTTTTAGATGTTCTAGTTGCTCCGATCGTCCTAGTTCAGTCAAAACCAAATTACGAAAAGGGTAAGGGGTCAAATCAGGGTTTTTTAGCCAAAAAAAGCTCTCAAATACAATGTTGAAGGGTAAAATGGTCAAATTGAACTAGGGGGACCTAGGGGTAGATGCTCCCATGTCCAGGTGACTCACAACTTCTGACCACACAGGATTATGGTACCCGAGCAAGAAGTTAGGTCAAAAACCATTTTTTGAGCAGTTTGGCTTATTTGTACAAGGGATGCTGCTGGTTTTTCTGTCAAATGCTGCCTTGGGCCATATCTGGAGGATTTAAAGTTTGAGGAGTCTTGAAGCCACAAAGGCTGATAGATCAGCAGTTGGATTCCCGGGGAGCTATCGGGAGCTTTCCGAAGCAAAGTCGCTTAAACAAATTATGTTTTTATAGCTGCATGAAGTTGAGTGGAATTGAATGGTAAATCATTCCCTGAATCAAGGGTTTATAAAATGATTTATTGAAGACAAGGAAGATTATGAGAAAATGGCCCTGACCTTACTACGTTCTGAGCTCGAGAAAACTTTTGAGGGCGTTTCCTATGCCAAATATAGATAAAATGCACTTTTTCTAGGTTTGGATAGAAATAACTGTTTGGATCCTGGATTTTCTACAATTTAGCATGAATTTGATAGTCTCGCGGCCTTGAATTTATAGTGGTATGGCCACTGACTATCTGAATTTCTGATTTTTGGTGCGCTCCCGAGAGTCGTTCGAGCACCTGATTTTTAGACCTGATTTTTCATGCTTTTTGGAGTATTTGAGGGAATCTTAGCAGATAGATTTTACGAAAGCCCTGACTCCTTAGACATATTTTTGAAGGCCTCACGATTCTGAAGAAATAGACACCGACTAATCCTGATTCTGATGCCTAGAGAGCAATCTAGCTCTAAAAGAGTGAAAAGTGGAAAAAGAGCTTTTTGACCTTTTATTGAAGATTTGAGATTTTACAAAGGTTCGAGACTTCAAACCTCATATCTCAGACTTGAAGATTTGGAGTTAAGGCCGAGGCCAAAGCATGGCCACTGACTTTTCTGGATTCGGAGATTGGATGAATCTCCAAAAATTTCTGCAATGGTCATTTCTTGGTTAGGGTTTTCACAGATTGGGGAATGACCAGAGCCAACATCGAGCTGTTTCTGATTTGTGAAGAATCCTTTGGAGAATGGAGACTTGGGGATGCACAGGATCTAAAATTACATTATTTGGACCAAAGATGAAGCTCCAAGGGTCCTTTGAGGGTCCAGGGGTCATTCTTTGAGTAAAAAGGGTAAAATGGTAATTTTTCACCCACAGGTCGAAAAAGGTGAAAATATGAATTCTTTGCTTGTGATGCTTTATGACAAGAAGACTTATGTAGGCTGAGAAATTCAGTAATCTGGATGGCAAACAATGTGTTTTAAGCCTTTAGAGGCAGAAGGGTAAAATGGTAATTTTTTCAACTATAATGTTTTATTAACAAAAAAATTACAAGAGAAGGAAAACTTGCTGACAACATGAATGGAGTTCTAAAAAGTGGACCCTCAAAGTCCTGTTAATGCTTTTGAAATGTATTAGGGTTTTTCCTAAAATGATGCTTTTGCGCTGTAATATGGCTCTTTGATTGATTCATTTGTGTCTAGAACATTTGAAAAGACTTTTCCAGGAGTGACTATCCTTCTAGGGTTCAGGTTGGCTCTTCCTAAGCTGAGGGTGTTCAAAGTTCTACCTTTTAATAAATGTTATACTAACCTTATACCATCACATGACTCGAGACAAAATTTGGGTGCTTACACCCGGCTTTTTAGGTTGGCTTCTCCCATTCATATGAGTTTTGATTCTATGTCTACATCCATGCTGTGTTAAATGCGAATTGGATTGTCTAAACTTCATTTGGTTTGAATTAAAGGTTGACAAGATTTTTCTTAGGCTTAACACTTGTTTTTACTCTCAACCCCTATTTTTCCAACTCTTGAATTAAATTTAGGGTGAAAAACAGGTGTTGGATTATGAACAATCCATAAAGTATTATATTCTAGGAGTAGGAGACCTCTCATGGGTTAGGTCTTTAGAGGGATGATAGACCCCTCTAAATGGCTTATTGGTTGACTTCTTAGGGTTAGGTGTTAACCCTAAAAGAAAGGAGAGAAAAGGGAAGAAGATGAATTTTTCTGGTTTACAAGCCTAACACCTATTTATTATCTCAACGCCTGTTTTTCCAATGCCTGAATCTAATTCAGGGTGAAAAACAGTGTTAGAAAATCTGATTAGATTGTCACCTTTGTGCAATCTTTTGTGGTGGCTTAGTGGGTCCTAGCACTGTGGGATCCGTGGTTTAAGAAAGGGAACATCTTCTAGGGTTACACTGTGTAACCCTATAGGTCCTAGGTATAGACCCTGTGGAGATATGATCTCCCAAAGTGGACCATATAGTCATTTGTCACAGGCCCTATTTTTTTTATTTGATGCCTGATTGTTCAATGCATGTTTTTTAATTTAGGGAACAAACAGGTGTTGGGTACAAAAATAGTATCCAACTTGGGTTTTTGGGCCACCACAATGTGGTACAGAGGAGTGGGATCTCTCCTGAGTCTCAACACTAGTCTTAGGGTTGACCCACACTTAGACAATTTTTGAAAAATAGTGATTTTTAAGGCCCATGCTTAATGCCTGAAAATCATCCCAACACCAGAATTTATGTCCAATGCCTATTTTTTTATATTTAGGCGTCGGGACAGAAATAAGGGCCCATAGAGGTGCGTACACACAAGGGTGACTCTTACAGGTCAAATATACCTTGGGACAGGGTCAGAGAAGAATCAGGGCTCCTTAGGGTGGGTCCTAGATCTGAACCCCTATTTTTTCCTCTAAGGCATGTTTATTCAATGCCTATTTTTTAATTCACTAAAAAATAGGCGATAGTTACTAGGAGAAAATCCAGCAACTGGATTTCTTAATTTTGGTACCCTTAGGGTTTTGTAAAAATCATGAAATTAAGCATGATAGTAGGGGAGATATACATGAGCATCATATAAAAAATTGAACTCCAAATCATGCATAGAAAATTCAAACCAAAATTTACAAATATTCATCAAAACTAGGTCTTAAAAGACCCGATTTTTAGGGTCTATTTAGAGGGTCATCTCGAGGCCTTGCACAGCTCATAAATTCATAAAATTAAATATACAACATCATACATATGTCTACTCTAACATAGTAAAATTTGGGCTCAATAGGTCCTCTACAAAAATCATAATAAAATCATCATAAAAATTAATCAAAAATAAGAGTAAGTAGAGGTTGTTAAGCCTCTACCATGTACCCGAATTAGACCAGTGCTCTAGCATAAATTGGATAGTATAATAGCATGTTAATTATCACATTGAAGGGGGTGAATTTGAGCAAGGTTTAGGTAACTTGCCTAGGGTTGATGTAAACTTGTACTTTTTTTCTTCTTCCTCCTCTTTCTTTCTTAACACTTACAATTTTTTATTGCCAACCCACTATTGCACAAATTTGGGGCTATTTATATCCCTAAAATGGTTAAATGGAGGGGGGGATTAAGGATAAGGATTGCTAGATGAACGACTATGATGATGTCTATCCTAATTTAGGTGGAGGGCTAGGATTAAATCTAGGTGAAGGGTGGGGATTGATCTAGGCTAAGGGGCATGGATGGGTGACTTGGCCGCATGGAGGGCTAGATTAGGTATGTGTTTGTTGAGTGAATGGTGAGATGGGGAGTGTACTATTGAGGGTGGATGGAGAGAGAGAGATGTGGGTGACATGTGAGATCCCCTTTGACATATTCTCATTAGTTTTCAACCTAAAGGGGGATGCATGGGATGCCTAATGGAGGGATATGAGAGACTCTATGGGGATTTGAAATTCAAACCAACCATCCAAGGGTGAAGAGTGAGAGAGAGAGGGTTGGAAGATTCAAATCCAAAGATTTCCAAAAAAGGCTTAAAGATGAGAATGCATATAATGCAAAATATCTCATCTTTTAGCTCATTTTGAATAATATCTGCTTTTTGATTTTATTTGAACCCTCTCTCTGCCGCAACTCCTGGAGAGCTCTCAAGCTCGGAAGTCGGCCCAGTTAGTGTCAATTTTAGAGGTCACAGGTGCTCCGGTCGCACTAGTCTAATCAGAACCAAATTACGAAAAGGGTAAGGGGTAAAATTAGGGATTTTTTGCCAAAAAAGCTTTCAGATGTAATCTGAGTGCGAAAGATGGTAAAATTGATCCAAGGGTGGCCTAGGGATAGATGACCCCAGGTTCAGGTGATTCATAGCTTCTGACTATGCAAGATTACGGTACTCGAGCAAAAAATTAGGTTAAAAACCAATTTTGAGTGATTTGACAGAATTGGACAAGAAATGTTGCTAGTTTTTCTGTAAAATGCCACCTTGGGCTGTATCTAGGGGATTTGTAGCTTGAGGAGTCTTAGAGCTATAAAAGCTGACAGACTGGTCATTGGGTCCCCTAACAACTGTCGAGGGTTTTTCGAAGCACTGTCACTTGAACAAATTGGGTTTCTATAGCTGTATGAAGCTGAGTGAAATTGAATGACTAGGCATTTCCTAAACTAGGAGTTTATGAAATTCTTTATTAAAAATAGGGGTGGAACTGAGAAAATGGCTTTGACCTTGCCATATTGCGGGTCTAAGAGAACTTTTAAGGGTATTTCGCGTGCCAAATACAGACAAAACGCGTTTTTTCTAGGTTTGGGCAGAAATGATCACTTGGGCCAATGATTTTTTACAAAGTAGTGTGGATCTGATAGTTTCGAGGCTATGAATTTACAGTGGTATGGCCACTAGCTATCTGAATTTCTAATTTTAGATGTAATCCCAGGAGTTAGTTGAGCACCTAATTTTTAGCCTTGATTTGTTACACTTTTTGGAGTATTTAAAGGAATCTTAGATAGATTTTTGAAGGCCTTGTGATTATGAAGAAATGGACACCAACTGATCCTGATTTGGAAGTCTAGAGAATATTCTAGCTCTATAAGAGAAAAAATCGGGAAAACAGCCTTGTGACCTTTTGGGGAAGATTTGAGATTTCTTAGAGGCTCAAGACTTCAAAATTATCTTCTTAGACTTGGTGGTTTGAAGCTAAGGTCGAGACCGAAGTATGACAATTGACCTTTCTGGATTCAGAGGTCGGATTAATCTTTAAGAGCTTCTGCAAAGGTCACTTCTTGGTTAGGGTTACCATAGATTGAGAGATTGGTGTTGTCGTTCTTGAGCAATGTTTGGTTTGTGATGAGTTCCTTAGAGTAGGGAGATTCAGGGATGTATAGGATTTAAAATTACACCATTTGGACCACGGGAGAAGCTTCGGGGATCCTTTGAGGGTGCAGGGGTAGATTCTCTGAGTGAAAAGGGTAAAATGATAAATTTTTTGCCCACGGGTCAAAAAAAGGTGAAAATGTGAATTCTTTACCTGTGATGCTTCATGAAAAGAAGGCTTATGTAGGCAGAGAAATTCAGTGATCTGGATGACAGATAGTGAGTTCTGGGACTTTGAAGGCAAAATGACAAAATGATAATTTTTACATCTGTGTGCTTTATAGGAGAAAGGCTTACAGGAGGTGGAAAACTTACTGATGACATAAATGGGGTTTTGAGATGTAGATCCTCAAAGTCTTGTTGGTGATTTTGAGAGATATTCGGGTTTGTTTAGAAATGGTGCTTTTTGGGCTATAATGAGGTATTTGACTGGTTCATTTGTGACTATAACATCTGAAAAGACCTCTTTGGGAATGCCTAACCTCCTAGAGTCCATGCTTGCTCTTCCTAAGCTAAGGGTGCTTAGAGTCTTGATGTCTAAATGCTGTTATCCTGTCTTTATGCTATCACAAGATCCGAGTCAAAATTTGGGTGTTGACAGATGCCCCTCTTTGGTATGTGTGGCTTCGCCACATATAGCAAAGAAGGAAGTGCCCTAATTTTGACTTGGGAGAGACTATGTCTCTTCCTTGTATGTAACTCATGGATATTTGGGTGGGTAGTGTTTTTTGAAAACATAGATCCATTTTGGCTGAAAATGGTGATTGCCTGAATTTGTCTTTGACTTTGGATCAAGGTTTTGAAATGAGTTTGCTTTTTAAAATGCCTTCTTGGGTTGAAAGTACCCTTTCGGTGTTCTGTAAATAGCTTCATTCTGATTTTCAAAAGTGGGTCTCCACTGATAGAGGGATTTTCTTTGTTTTGAAAATATGGGTTATCCATGAGTTATATGCAAACAATTGACATTTTCTTTAGCTCTTCGAGTGTTATTGTTACCATATGCACTGCATTAGGAAACATATAAGTCATCAACATCAGGCGTAACTGC
>JAOXJP010040201.1:0-30770 GCA_025762735.1 Platanus orientalis
TTATGAAATCCATAGTTGTAGCCCTTTTTGTTAGCTTTCCAACCCAAGTTAAATCACCCCAATCCAATATCAGAGTAGAAATTTATGGCAAAAATACCGTAGCTGACTCAAATTTCTCTATCTAGATTTCCTTCCGAATTTGGAGCTGCGAGTTTCTTCTCTTAGATTTGGGTCCCATGTGATTTGCTAGTTGATTTTCAACTTCCTACAAAATAAAATATGAATTAATACACCATTTTAAGCATAAGAATAAATATTGAGAAATCTCATATATTTGTGTAAAATGCATAAAAAATGCAAAATAAATGTGATAATGTCTACTCAAACTATGACAATACTACAATTTTAAGCTATTATCAACAACAAAGGCAATATGAAGGCAATGGAGAGAAGAGAGATAAATACTATGACTGCGATGAGTTTAGGAGTTACGAGTTTCTGGCCGGGAGTCGGAGGGAAGATGAGAGAGGATATGTTAGCAAGGAAGAGAGATAAGTATTGTGATTGCGATGAGCTTGCAAGAAACGGATTTCGGTTGGGAGTCTGAGGGAAGATGAGAGAAGTACTATGAGTCCTCTTCTACTGCTAAGCAGCATAGAGCTAGATCCCTCCGTCCTTTTTTTTCATGCTCTCCAATCTCTCTCTTTCCATCGTTTTTGTTCTCTCTCTTAATCATACGGAGATTAGGCCACGAGGGAGGTGAAACAAAACTCCAACAACATTATGGCGAAGAAATGGTCACTGAGGAGGAAGAAAGAAGATGAAGGTAATTTTGGTATTTCAAAAATTAAGTTTTATTATTTAAAAAGAGATTTAAATCGATGGGTATTGTGGTAAAATCATAACCAGGCTAACTTCTGTAACTAGAATATTTCTGACAGGGTATTATTGATAGTTGAAGGGAGAGATTGTAAATTGTTAGATAGTCAGGGGGTCATTTTGCAATTTATCCCAAAAAAATCCAAAAGATTGACGTTGGATCTCCTACACACACACTCACCACTCACAACGGGAGTAACTAGGAGAATACTATGATCAGATAAAGGTGTGTCGAGTTAGTGGCATATCAAATCTTAATTAATGGCTCTCTAAATAATAGGATAATTCATATTAAGGCTTAAAACAAGAAAACCCCGTATTTCTAATGTTATTTCTAATATGTATAGAAGGATTTTTATTTACATTAAAGAAATTGGCAATAGAGGGATTAGAATAAGGAGATTAAGCTCAATAATATCATATTTACTATTTATAAATGACTGTTATGTCTTTAATAGAATAAGGGGAAACATGAAAAAATATTGAGAATTTCTTAAAAATATTTGTAAGCTTTCAAAACAAACAATTAATTATGAAAAGTTAGATATAATATTTAGTAATAATACTCCAAATCAAACAAAGTTAAGAATAACTGAATACCTAAATATTAAACATGTAGAATCCCCAAGTAGATATTTAGGATAACCATCAAATATAGGAAATATTAAGATTAATCTATTCTCATATATAAAAGAAAAAAAGTTAAAAGCTCAAGAAAAATTCAAGTATGGAAAGAAAAACTATTATTACAAATTGGATTTTTTTTTTTAAACAGTAATAACATCACCACCCACTATACCATGCAATGTTTTCTGCTACCAAAAAAGATATTGGAGGTAATAGATTAACAAAAAAGAGGCAATTTTGGTGGGGACAAAAACAAAAGAGAAGATTAATTGGGAAAAATAAGAGATATTCAGGAAAAATAAAGGAGAGGGAAGAACAAGATTTAGAGACCTACTTGCCTTCAATAAAGCACAGTTAGCTAAGCAAGCCTAAAAAATTAAAAAAATTCTAATACTTTATGGGAAATTTTTTAAAATCCATATATTTTTCAAATAAAAAGTTTTTTAGAACTTAAATGTAAAAATAATTCATGGTTGTGGAAAGTTGTGAATACTATAAACTCAAATTTTGTGTCATATTCGTGACAGGTAAAGCACACTTTTCTTGAATGTAAAGGTCTTAAGCAGAGTTGGGCTGAAGTAAAAATATGCCATGTAAATAGACAGTGTAATGGTCAAGCCCATGACATGGCCAAACTATGTCTTCATGACTCTTGTCAAATTCTGGGGTGTTCTCATTGGTTTCTCCAAGGGGAGTTCTCAGGCTCCTCTTGATGGAATGAAGAAAATTTACCCAAAAAACAAAAAAGTTTGCTATAATTGATCATTTAGCTTTTATAAATGCCAAATGATCAGCTGTAGCAAATTTATCCATAGCTTTTTGTAGCATGAACAAAAAGATCCAAAAAAAGACAAAAGCCCCATGTTAAAAGACAAAAGACAGAATACCCATGCTTTTTGTTCATTCTACAACAAAAAATTGTTACAACTGATCATTCCTCTTGATAAATATATAGAGGATAAACACCCCACATGCATTTTTTGAGAATAAATGCCACTATATGCAATTGATAGTAAACTCTATGCCACCTTGGATTGAATTGTCACCTTTTTTTATTTTCTTTCTTTCTTTCCTTCTTTCTTCTTCTCCTCCTCAAGATTCGAGTTGGGATAATCTCTAGAATGAATGGAGAGAAATTATATACAACAACAAACAACCTTATCCCAACTATTTGGGGTCGGCTTAGTAAAAACACATGGGGCTAATAGGGGTGATGTGCTCCAAAAGAATCCTTTTAAGGACAATCCCACATGCAACTTTTTCAGGATACATTTACATCTGGAATGTTGCCGGATAGTCCCACTCATAGGAGAGGATCCGACCTTTGATATACTTAATATATGTGGAGATTAATTGTCTGTGATGAAAAAAACATCAATAGATGTAGATTGGCATGATGTGTTAACAAATTTAGTACCTCTTTTTAGACAACTGAACACTTGTTTTGAACATTTTCAACCCTCAACACACCACGTGTCAGCTTATAATTCATCACAGACTCACAAACAGTACTTTTTCATCACAGAACATTCGTTTCCAATATGAGAAAGGATACGTTACACCCAAAACAGTATGTTTCTCCATGTCCCTGCATCATAAGTTGACATGTAATGGTTTTTCGAATTTGGTGCCTCTTCTAAAAGGGGGGTAATTGTTCATTTGAATACTTTTTATTTTCATTTTTTATGCATTTAACCTTTTAAATTTTATTTTAATGGTACCTATTTTTCATTTGAAAACTGTTTTCCTAGTTTTAAGATCATAATCCTATACACCTCACCTTTTATGTGCGGAGACATGGGGAACATACTATTTTGGATATAACAGATCCTTTCTCCTCCGATTTATAAATACAATAATAAAACGGATTTCCTGTAGTCCTTTTACTGTAATGAGATTGAAGCACCAGGGCACCAGGTGACACGTGGGAAGAAAAAGTGAACCATCACAAAAAATGAATCACTGCAGGGGTTTTCACTTTTTTCTGCCTACGTGACACCCAATGCCCTGGGGCTTCAGTCTTGCAACAGTAAAAGCGCTACAGTAAATCCACTTTAATATAATAAACATGTTGCTGTGTTTTTATCAAAGTGTCCTTTGGCCGCCTGCATCGTATTACAGACTGTATTTATACTTTATGATTTCTTTCCATGATTGGAGCCCAGCATGCTACTCTTGGAAGCTTAAATGTGCTCATGTGTTGGGTAAATGTCGTCATTTACGTACCGAACTAGTTAGTAATTGACCAGTTGCGTAAATATGTCGTCATTTGTTTGTCATAGCCATGACTAATTAACCTCTTGTCTGATGTCTCTACTTCGTTTCGTTTTATTAAGTTTGGCTTATATAAAGTTGAGGCGATCCAAACACCAAGAAACTCAGGACGGGGAGGACTTGGCTTTCTATGTTTTGTGTGTTTGGAGATAATAGAAGTGAATGAAGAAAGAGATGGGGAGGTTCAGTTCGTTGCCGGAAGGTTGTATCTCGCACGTTCTATCCTTCACATCTCCTAAAGATGTTTGTAGATTGTCTTTGGTTTCATCTAGCTTCCGATCAGCGGCCGATTCGAATGTCGTGTGGGAGAGGTTTCTGCCTTCTGATTGTCCAGAAATCCTCTCGACGTCTGTTTCTCCGGTGGCGTTCTCGTCCAAGAAAGAGCTCTACTTTAGTCTGTGTGATCATCCAATTTTGGTCGATGGGGGTAAAAAGGTAAATTTGAACTCTTGTGCCTATGTGACCAGATTATTTTTAATCGTTTGATTCATGCATTACTTCTTTGGGGCTATAGCTCAAGGAATAATTTAAGAGAGTTCCAAGGAATACTAAAAAATTGCGTTATTGTGATTATTTGTTTACAATAATTTGTGACCCAATTTATATTTTATGTGAAGCCCATCCATGGAGGGTCCCAATCCTTTAAAAATGAGAGAGGCGGTGTTCTTCCATAGAAAGACCCAGGGTCGAATCCTTAGAGGGGCGTAGAGGTGAGCAGTGCATAATGGTGTTCCCTGCTTGGGTTTTTCATCTGGTCCCGCTTTGTTTGGCTGTCACGATGTAGGTCTACGTAGTAATACCCCAAAAAAATGAAGAAAAATCAATGAAAAACAAGGCAAGACGTGAGTTTGGATTACAAATATCTCCATTTTGACCATAGAAAGGTCATGCCAGTACAAATCCGATACGTGCACGCCCAATATAGGGGAGCCGTATCCTCTACGCTGCCTTGTGGTGACCCACAGGTGACCCCAGACACACAGGGGTAGGGCTCTGCAAAAAGTGTATGGGCCCCACCCCCCTTTGTGTCTGGGCTCACCACCAGGCACTAGGCAGCGCCGAGGATATGAGTCCCAATATAGGGTAGTTTGATAAATACACATGGTACTTCTCTACTCATACTCTTTATGCCATCCTCATAACCTTGTATATTTACCAAGACGGCCTTTGTCAGCATCACACATTGATTGGTACCGGTGTGATATCTCTACGGCCATACTGAAGATGAACCAACTTCTAGGGTTCCATGCCAAGATTGCTAAAAAATAATAGTAAAAAAACATTTCTTTTTCCCTTCGCCACACCATGGAGCAAATTTCCTGTTCAGGGTAACTTCATTTGGAATAAAATGGGTGGGAATTTAAAATTTCATCTCGCCCCTGCCCATTTCATTCCATGTGAATTCACCTGGGGTCCTGGACACCATCACGGACACGAAATCCTGGACAGAGCATCCTTTCAGTTATATTTATCCTGGGATCGATTTATGGACGCTTCCCTTAACAAGCGTCCATCACTGCTTCTTGTCAGGGGCTGATACATCAGCGTTGAAAAATGATTTTCACTTTTTTTTTTTTTGGGGGGGGAGGGCATATATTCACTTTTCGGCGCTGATGTGCCCACTGCCTGACAAGGAGCAGTGGTTAGCATTTGTTAAGGTGAGCATTTTTTATCCATTCACATTTATCCCACGTAATTCCACTCCTGTTCTTGACCTGGTCCGTGCATTGCTATAAAGGCCTAATGGGTCATGATACTATGTGTATTTGAGATGAGCTTTAAGCTAGGAATTTGATACAAGTTTTTCGATGATAGCTATAACAAAATTTATTGATTTTTTATTCTATTTGAGATATTCTATTTCAAATCAACATTTTTTTTTCACTTTTCTAATTTAATATTCAAGTTTAATCCCATTGTGATATTATAAATTCAAATCTTCTTTAATGAGAAAAAAAAGCTCTCTTAGTTTTTCATGAGCTAAGTCTGGCCCCAACTTGATGAAATGAGTGGAATTGGGCAATTTATGTTGGCCCATAGGCTGGTCTAGGCCTGTTAAATAAATGAATCCATCCTCAGCCTTAGCTGTGCACCCCCTATAATCTGTGTCTTTGATGATGATGTATTTTTTCTTTGTTCAATGGCAGACCTTCTCACTAGAGAAATCAACTGGTAAGAAATGCTATGTGTTGTCGGCAAGAGATCTTTCAATTACATGGGCCAATGATCCAATGTATTGGATTTGGAAATCTCAACCTCATTCCAGGTATGTTCATCTCCCATCATTGCTGGCTCTGTATAAGCTACTTGCTTTAGTTGGGTCCAAATGCCATCCACAGCCCATTGATCTTGTTTTTGTGTCTACAGGTTCTTGAAGGTGGTTGAGCTCCTAAACATCTCCTGGTTAGAAATCCATGGCAAGATCAACACTCGCATGCTATCCCCGAAAACAACTTACGCAGCCTATCTCATCATGAAGTTTGCCAATCGTGCATATGGGCTTGGTGCTCATCCTACGGAGCTATTAATCGAAGTTGGTAATCATCAATATAGAGGCACAGCTTATCTAAGTTGTAGTGAGAATCAACAGCAGCAAACGTTGCAGCGTCACCATAATAATTGGGACCATCTTTATAATTGGCAACGCATTCAAGTGATGGAGTCATGGGTACAGGAAGAGGAAGGGCGGGTTCCAAGTCAAAGAAATGATGGGTGGATGGAGATTGAATTGGGAGAGTTCTTCAATGATGGAGGTCAAGGGGAGGTGAAGATGAGTCTGATGGAGGTGAAGGGTTATCGCTTAAAAGGTGGGCTTATCATTGAAGGAATAGAGGTTCGGCCTAAAGAGTGAGGGGGGCTTGTGCTTGAAGGGTTCATTTGATTGGATTTCGAGTGTGTTTTGAGTTATAGAGGTTCTGTTTCTAGCCTAATCTTAGCAAGTGAGCTTTCAAGATGGCGTGAACATGAATTCATTGTGTTTTCATGGTTGTTGAGCATAATTAGACTTGATATAATGTTCTTAACCATTTGATGCACATTCTTTACTAATCATAGCTAAAAGAGAGGTGTATACTAAAATAAATAAATAAATGAATGAAACCGGGGGGGGGGGGGATTTTGATGCTAAATGTAAGATCTTTGATCTTGTTGCCATCGGTGGTCTTGTAAGCCGTTTCTTGATTTTTGCATTTAATGTTTTTTTTTTTTTTTTTTTTATATCTTTATTTAGAAATTAGTATTGTATAATTGCTATCAATATATACTTCGATATATCTGGGGTAAAGATGCCACGGTGACAGCTGTCTAATGTCCTCAAGGAACCCCTAACAAGAACAGGTGTAGAATTAAAAATTGTTCTATATGTGAGGATTGTTTTTTTATTGTTGGACCAACAATGTTCATGACCGGAGCTAAGTTGAAAACTTGAAAGAGTATATTTACATTGTCATTATATGTGAGATGATTGCCGTTTATAGTGTGGTGCATCATTTATCAATAGAGTGCTCTTTTACATCTATGTATTTCCCTTAAGGATTTGGTACGGCCCCCTTAGGTCATCCTGAGGTCAGCCTGGCATCAGAGGCCAACACATCAGCACTGAAAAGTGAAAAGCATCCCCCCAAAAGTCTAGATCACTTTTTCGGTGCTGATGTGTTGGTCCCTGATGTCGGTCTGCCCTTGTACTGACCTTAGGGGTTACACCAAATCTGAGGCGATGTATTTCTGTGTGCTTGATAATGGTCGATCATACCACCTACATTTCCAGGCTTGAATAAGGTAAACAATAACCCTTTGATTCTTAGATGGAACTATTGCCTGTCCCAAAAGAAATGATGGCTGAAGTACAATCTTTGTTCACTAGGAAATAGATGTCTTTTGAGATTACCATACAATCTTAAACTTTATGTATACTCACTTTCTTTTTTAGTGACTATACTTGAAGCTGGCATGGATGAATAAATGCTAGGCGTCCTCTTATTGCATGGAAAGTTGAAATTTTTGAGGAAAAGTAAATCAATGTACAGCTGTCTTCATTTTGATTGTGTAGAAAGTTCAAAGAATGAAAAATGAATTTTTTTCTAACCACCTTCCAACTTTCTAAAATATTAAACTTCCATTTTCAGTAAAAATGTCAGATTTAAAAGCTCACAAATTTTTTACTTCCCCACAACTTTTCATTGACAATCAAACACCCTTTGAAAAATTGGGGGAAATCATATTTCACTGCACTTCCCCAACTTTCCCTGCAATCAGACTGGCTATAAGTGTCTTAATTGAATAAAAGGAGGTCTCTGCTCCTCTCATCTCACGCTCCATGTCAGGGGGCGGGCAAATCAACACCGACAAGTGAAATGAACCCCCCCCAAAAAAAAAAAAGTAAAAATTACTTGTCGGCGCTTATGTACCCGCCCCTTGACATGGGGCAGAGAGGAGCGTGAGATAAGAGGAGCAGATACAATCCACTCTCGAACAAAAGGTGATGTTCTTTGAGTTTGCATCCTGATCAAATGAGTACTCATCATTGTGATTAGATAGTTTTCGAGATATATATTCATTACTGGTTTTCGTCTATATAGGCTTATAGCCTGTTTGGCAGCCACCTGTAATGTAATCATTTCATTTGAGTTTTGTAGCCATGAGATGATGGTTTCCTAACGAGTTCATTCAAATTTATACTGATTTGTTAACCACAATTAGAAATGAAGCCATCTTAGGTTTTTCTATTAAATGAAATGACTTATGTTATCAAACACTAATTGTTGCAAGTCTGAATGAGTTCATCACAAACCATCCCCGTTGTAGGTATGGGCTTGGGAAACTCAAATGAAATGATTTCATTACAGGTGGCTGCCAAACACAGCCTTATTATTTAAGTTTATCATATCATCTATCATTGGATGAGATGCCTTTTGAATCATAAAATTCTAGAAATGATATAATTTCCAAAGTCCTCCTTGCAGTATCGAAACCAAACATCCAAGCAACAGTTGAACATCAAGCCAATAACAGTTTTGATTTTGCTTGGATGATTTCAACACATGGTCAGTTGACCCATGGTGTTCCGACCGTGTTAACATAAGCAGCCATATATATTTATATGCTTGTGTATCACCTGGTTCAGCGCCTTAGGATACTTTAACAAACAGGGTTCGCACCTGCAATGCAAAGAAATCAGATTCTAAGCAAAGGATAAAATTCCATTGTGCAGGGATTTTACTACAAGTCCAAGCAAGAGGTGGGAAAAGGACATTCAAGCAAATTTTGGTCAACCAAAACAGCCTTGGTTTATTCTCGTGCATTGAGCCATTGAGCCTACGTACTGCCTGCAAAGGATCAGACTCCTAACTAGTGGGGTGCAACTTGGTTGGACTGGGTCAAATAGATGGCCCGCCCAAGCCAGTCATAACAATTGAACAGCAAACCAACTTGACCTCAAACCTGAAGTTATCCAACCCAGCCTAAACCAGACCACAACGCTAAAACTCAAGCACAATTCGGGCTCGAGCTCAGATGGGTTGGGTTTGTTGGGTCAGCCCAGAATGGACTTATTTCCCAAGTTAGATGTAAGATGCTTGTTCGGGTTATCTAGTGTTCGCTGCAGCGTTTGGTGACACTTCAAAAGAGAGATTCTTGGATTCTCAGTTCCGACTTCCGAAAGAGTGATCCTGTCAAGAATGACGTTTGGTAACATCAGATTCTCTCCACGGATTTCACTATCAAAACCTATTTTGGAGTCACTTTTAAGAACTTAGAAAAAGTAGTATCTCCAATTCTAGTTCTTTCTCTTTCTCTCTCTTTCTCAGATTCTACTACTTCTCCATCATTGTTATCTTCATCAAAATTTTATATATATTTTTTTTAAAATAAAAAAAATTGCTGAACCAGACGCATTTCTGATTCGGAATTGATTTTAGAGAATGCATTCTTGGCTGAATCCGTGGAGTGTTACCAAACGCAGCCAATAGGTCCATCTCCTTCCAATATGGGCTGCAAACTGAAAGCCCATTGAGTTTACCGAAAAAAAAACAACTAAAAGCCCATTGAGTTAGCCTAATTAGACACGCAACTCAAACCATACAAATTGTCTTGTTGACGTTGCGTTTCTGAACTCGTTGCGTTGTAATACCTGAAACCATGGAGATCACCGCCATCGCCGATGCTGTCGCCGTCGCCACAACCCAAGGTCTAGGGTTTGCCAAATTTCTTCTTCGGCGCCATTACTGTACTTCCAATAGCCATCTCTCGGTCCTCTCCGACTACTTGTCGGAATCCGCCTCCGGACTTCTCTCAATCTCGGCTGGAATGTCGCCCGTAGACGCCGTCGCTCCGCCGGCGGTCCGGTCGAATTCTTACAGAGCCGCTCCAAGGACGCTCGCTAGGAAAAAGAGGCGTACGAGGAGGAGATCTTTAACAGGGGATTCTGAGGACGGCGAGGAGGACGGATTCTTCGGCGATGGCGACGACGGTCCCTTTGGCGGA
The DNA here is from genome assembly GCA_025762735.1 of Platanus orientalis. Lineage (NCBI taxonomy): Eukaryota > Viridiplantae > Streptophyta > Magnoliopsida > Proteales > Platanaceae > Platanus > Platanus orientalis. Next base: position 10,201 of record JAOXJP010040201.1, read on the forward strand.
GGCGGTGGTGGTGGCTTCGGTGGAAGAGGATGGAATTTCGATAGATATGGAGGGTCTGATTGGGAGGGATCGTCATCATCGCCTTCTTCTGATCCTGCTTTCGATTTCGTCTATGAGGTAATCTGTTGGATTGCTTTCTCTAATTGCATGCACTTTGCGTTCAAGAAACTCGTTCGAATTGTGGCGGACGGGATCGGAGCTCCTTCTAGGGAGAAGGTTCCCATGAGATTGGTGACGATGTGCTGATGTGATTCCCTTCCCTTGTTGCTCCAAATTCTAATTGGAATCAAGGGGAATGGAAATTTTTTTCTCTCCATTATTGGGGGAGTCTGACAATTTATTCTCTTGATTCAATATATCATTGGGGAGTCTGGTAATTTCTTCTCTTGATTCAATTATCATTGGAGGAGTTAGATGAATTTGTTCATGTACAGACCATAGTTTTATGTTAATATTGTAAATACGATACTCTTTGTTAATGGATAACTCTTCACTAAATTGATTGTCTTCGAAGTGTCTGAAATTATGATCTGAACTTATTTTTCTGTCTTCACCAATGCAATAACAGGCAGTAGCTTATAAGATCGACTGGTCTTTGCAATGCATGCGATTGTAAGCCAACTACAATTGGGTCCATTGTGAATGAACAGATCTCCAATTGAGTAGCTAAAACTACACATGGGAATATGTTAAATTGGGTCATTGATTACTTTGGAAATTCTGGTGGATATGGAAACATCCTTACCAAGAAAACTTGTTGTCTAAGCCCTAATGATGAATGGACTTCTTTGTTTCCAACTTTAATACTCTCATTGCTGCCCGGGAATGCTACAAATTTTGGTGGGAAATCTTTAGAACACTTATTCATCCATTGTAGGATGATTATCACTTTCTTGGCATTTTCAGTTTTCTTTGGATCTTCTTGGTGATTTTTGTTGGTGGCAATCGGGCCATTTCAGAAAACAAGGTAGAACCTAGTGGAAGGATTTAATCCACACTAATCGAGGTTCATTTGGCATGAAGGAAACATGAGGATTTTTCAGAGAAGGAGTCTGATGTGAGTGAATCATAAGATACTATTTCCTATTGGGTTCTTTATGTAATGAACTTAAGGGAATTAAATAACTGACATTGAGTAATCACCATTTTGTGATATGGTATTCTCCTACTAAGGAGCATGGTCTGACTTGGATTCTACATTTGGAGGAAGAGGTGAATCTCAATATTGATGGTTGCTTGCTAGGGAAGCTGGGAGTGGGACCTTTTGGTTTGGAGGGAATTCTTTCATATCCACACAGGTGAATGTTATTTACGTAATTGGCTCCTATCTCTTCTCGTGATTCAAACAAAGCGGAGGTGCTTTCTCTCTTATACAATATTTGATCACCTTAGTTCTAGAGTTGGCTAAGGTTGTGCTTGAATGTGATTCTTGCAATGCATGTAATTGGGCAACCGGCCACGGGTACCATTAAGAGGAATGGTGATGTTGCATATCAGAAAAGAAATACAGGTATTGGTGGAATCTATGAACATTTCTTTCGATGGTGCTTTGGAAGGCTAATGAGAAGATCGATGGATTTGCTAATTCCTGAGATATCAGGAAGTCGAGGCCACAGTAATATTTCTAATCTTGATCTTGATGATACATTCTGATGTGTAAAACATAAAAAGGCTCTTGTATGTGCCACTGGCCCACCACACAGGAGGACCAGATTCAAGTCCTATGTCTTGTGTGGACTATGGGTTATTTACATTGTTTTAAGGGATGATTATGTAATAAGGCATTTTTGTGACAAGGGGTTTTTAGTTTGATTTTTTTTTTTTTTTTGGTAATAAGGCTGAAAAGCCAAGGGTAATTTGGGTAAGATAGTCCAGGTCAACAGCTTATGATTTTCGGCCTTTAGTGGTCTTCAAGTCAACAAAGTGGGGCCCTATAGCTTGCTGGTCAACAGCCCCTTTGGTTTCTAGTTTTTAAAAGTCTTTTAGTTTTAGGATGGTTTTATTTAAAACTCCTTTGTTTTTAGGAAGTCTTAGTAGTATTTAGGAGTTTCTATTTTTGGTTTATTTCTTAGTTTTGAGTCTTGTAAGCCTATAAATAAGGCATCACACGACTGGAATAAAGTAGTTGATAATGAATTAAATTTGAACGTTGTGTTCATGGGTTTATCCCTCCTATCCCCTCCCCTCCTCTTTGGTGTAGCCGTGAGGCTCCCCCTAGGGTTTATCGCTAGCTTCTTTCCCATCTTCTTCTTCTATCTTGTTCTCATTTACTTCTTCTTCTTCCTCTCTTCTTCTTCTGTTCTCCCTCATATAATTTCTTTTCCCCTGCTACAACATCATCAAGACCTGAAATTTCTAGTTGCTGGACTTCACAGAAGATTGCAAGCATATGTTCATACGACTGGAGTTCTAGGCCATTCCATTGATCAAATCTTAGACCCTACCTTGAGGTATTTATGAGCTGTTAGACCAAGGTTATTCTTCTTCTGTTATCAACTTTAACCTACTAGATCCCTTTAAAAGTTCTCTTCAAAATACTATAGATTCATTTCTATTTGTTTGTTTTGTTTTTTTGATGATGATTTTTTTTTTCATCTGTATTTGTAGGCATTATTTCATACACTTATCTGAATTTCTGGGTACCTATATACCCTTCAAATCACCCCCTATATACACCCTGTTTTCTTTCTTTCTTTTCATGTGTCCCCCTTCCTTCCTTTCAAACTCCACTTCAATCCCCTTCTTGATTGAAGAGCTTCTTCTCTTGAAACCCTCTCTGGTTTATGTGAACTCCATTAAAGAACACTGCAGACCTAATTTTCTTACAAGTTCATATACCTAATCATATCAGAATAAGCTGAAATTTTGTATGGTGATCTATTCCTGCAAAGTTGCAAACTTTTCTAATGTGTATGCAGGGGTATTTTGGTAATTTCACGATTCTGACATGAAATTCCAGAAACCCTAAAACAGGTTTTCTCCTCTATTCCTTTCTTTCTTTTCTTGTTTAATTCTTCTCTAAATTCTTTAATTTGCTTCTATCTACGTTTTCTTATTATTCTTCTAATCTTGAAGTTATTTGGGTGCCATTAAAGTCAGTTCTTGGTTATTTAAATCTGTCCTTGCTTCCTCACATTTAATTGGATCTACATAAGCTAGATATACAAGTTACTAGACTTCCCTACATCAATTGGCATCAGTGGTTGTGATATCCTGGATCACATTCATACCTCTTGGTCAATCACCTCTGTTTCCCTTTTCTTCATGGTATCACCTGTGTATCTGTGCGTGTGCATGCTACCACAGAGGAAAAAATAGTTTGTTGGTGGAGATCAAATGATAAGTTGGTTGAAAACATTAGATGTTGTTAGGTTGTGGCATATGGAAATAGACAGTGGGCCTTCTTTCTTTAAAAAACTTGTCTTTCTGGTTCATCTCTGTTATGAAGTTATGGATCATTATGCATAGAATGCTCACTTTAGGTTGACTCCTTTATGTTCAAGAGACTAAGTGGGTCAATATAGACACATCAATGAATGGTTAGGAAGCTCTTCTGGGCCATCTGGGTTTGGAGGTGCCTTTAGAGAGTGGCGGGAGAGGTATATTTTACATATTTTGACCCTATTGGGTATGGGGATTGGAAGAGTGCTTGGCTTTCAGCCCCCCTCCAGGGATATTTTTTTTCAGCCCCCCTTTCATCCAAGCTCTCTGGCTGAAAGCCAAGCTAGAGGGCTTGGCTTTCAGCCCCCCTCCAAGGATTTTTTAGAAGAGAGAGAGATGGGGAAAGATCAGAAAAATACAAAGAGTACACATGGAAAGGCAACACAAAACCCAGACACAAACCCAAAAAAACCCCAGGAACCAACATCAAGGGGGATCTAGGCGATCTGGAATGTTGACCCCATTGTACATCTCCTCCTGGTCAACTCCCTATTTAGCTAGGCTATCAGCAAGGATATTTTGGCATCTTGGAACCTGGTGAACTTCAACCTACAGAAGAGTAATAATATCCCTAATCTCTCTTACTAAGTGATTGAGCTTCCAAGACCCACTTGAATGTCTCATCCCAACTCACTTCCATCGACGAATCACCTTCAATGATACAATTGTTGATCCCCTTTTGCTTAATCAAACACAGCCCATGAAGGAGACCCATCGCTTCAGCCTTGGTGGAGTCATCTCTCTTAATAGGACAACATCTAACATGAGAAATATCTCCTTTGCAATTCTAAATCACACACCCGAAGCTAGCTGGCCCAGTGTTTCCAATAGAAGCCCCATCGAAGTTAAGCTTAAGCATACCAAGAGGTAAGGGCACCTACATCCGATTTCACTACCTCCTCCATTTCACTAGATGATCTTTCTTTTAACATCCCCCTTTCCATAAAAAAATCTCTTTGAAGCTTTTCAAGAATCTTCACCACCTTAATTGGCATCTTGAATACAAGCATATAATACACCGGAATATTAGACAACGCATCCTTTATAAGAATGATTCTTTCTCCCAAAGAGATGTAACTTGTAAAGCCTCTTCTAACATGCAATTTTATTAGAGGCCTTCTCCACTACCGGATCCCAAAAATAGATAGACTTGGAGTTACCTCCTAGCGGCATCCCCGAATATTTCAATGACTAGGTACCAACATTACACCCAATCACCCTAGCTAACTCCGACAACACATTCTCCTCAATTGCTATCCCAACATGCAAGACTTGACTAAGTTAACTTTCAGGCCAGAGAGAGCTTCAAAAATTCTCAAGATTATCTCCATATTTTTTATAGTCTCCCTATCCGCCTTGAGAAAAAGGATTGTATCATCTCCAAATTGAAGATAGGAAACCATTATGCTGTCCTCTCCAACCAAGAAGCCCTTAACCAAACCTTCTTGTTCTACCTTTTTAATAATCGCACTTAAGGCATTTGCCACAAGAGAGAATAAGAATGGAGATAAAGGACCCCCTTATTCAAAAAGGCTCATCAATGCATCCTTCAATCCAATTACATCATCCCCAAATCTGATGAGGACATCGGGTCTAGGCACGAGTTCTAGGTCTACCAGAGGAGGCGCAGAAGGGATATGACCATGCTATAGTTCCATTAGGGTCATTTTTTATTTATTTTACATGATCTTTTTTATTTTATGTCACATGTAGTGAGGGTGTTTTAGTCTTAGATTTCATTTAAGGGTATTTTTATGAATAATTGTAGTTGGGGGTTATTGTAGTCATGGGAGTAGTAGAGAGGGCTGTTATTGGTTAGTTTCTATTTTGTAAGAAGCAACCTGGCCGTGGGACTCTATTTATAGAGCCCACAACCAGCCAAGGGTTTTATGTAATAAATTTTGAAAAGAAGTTTCTCACATTCTTAGCTTTCTTCTTGTTCTTGCTCTTGTCGCAAGTTGAATAATACCTAAAACTCTAGAATGAGTTTAGGCTCCCACTTAGTTTAACGTTGGTGGTGGAGGCCACTCTCTTCCCCTTGGGTTAAAGGTCACCTTCTTCTCATTTTCTCTACTCATATTTTCAATTTTTTTCAAAGTTCTTGTTTCTGAAACTATGTGAACTTGGAAGGATTAATCACCAACAAACCCAACTTCAGTCTTTTGGATTAAAAAACAACTCCGAGAGGTTTCTAAGAGTGGAATGACACATTCAGTACACCCTTATAGCTTCAACCCATTGATTGGAGAGTGGTTCAGGCATCCAAACCCATCCCAGGTGTTATTGGCTGATCTGAGTGATCCTACGAAATCACATGCCACTCTTACCACAACAGGGATCTTCAGGAACTACTTCTCCAGGTTGTAGAGCACCCTTGAGCGATCCTATACTCATCAACAACCCACAAAAGTTTGATCCCAAAATCATCTTTTCACATTGATTGTTCCACATTAGCGTGACACATGCTGAAAGTATAGAATTTTGGGAGATTTGATAGCAGCACCCACAGGCTGCATATTTTATTGAAGAACTTTTCTAGTCTCTCAAATACCTGGATGACCCTAGCAAGGGAGGTAGCAGCAACAAAAACCAATAGAAATAAAGAAATCCCTTGAGATTTCTCAAACTAGGCGTTAAAAGAGGTGCTGAACAGCTGGGAGGAGATCATGTACCATCTTCTCGTAATCAGAGCTTTGGCCGGATGGTCACCTTTAGGAGTTAGAGGACCGTTGGATGACATTGCTGGTGGGACCTAACTAAGAAAAAATGAAAAAAAAAAAAAATCTCCAGGGGCTGATGTTGGAAAAGCATGCAAGTTTGATTCCCGAGCTTGGAAATCGATCACAGTCAATACCAACTTCATCAAAGAAGCCTTCTGCATCAGATTCAGGTATTCTTTCTCCTATTTGGCTCTCTTTTCAAAATTTTGACAGTGGACACTTTTGGCATGTTGTGGCATATGGCCCAGACCTGAGTTTATTATTTCCTAGCCTAAATAGAACCCCAATATAATATCTTGGTTGTTTAAATATATTATTAAACCCATCTCTACACCTCTCAGATCATTCTTGAAATTATTTTGCCTATTTCTTTGATTTTTGGGCCTAACTTAAGCACTTTTCTGGTTTGACCTGCACTAAAGCTTCATTACTAAATTTTTGTATCTTCTTGACAATCCAAGCATGTTAATTAGGTCTGTACTTGTTTATTAATTTTTGTAAGCCCTAATTTTAAGAATTGCATACGAACCAAATTTTAAGAATTGTTTGAATTAGCATTTGAACTTGCGAGTAGGAATCTCATTTATTTTTCTTTATTACTTTATCAATTTTATTCCTATTCCCTGAGTATACACTCACTATCCTACTTGCATGCTGCATCAAAATCATTTCCTTTTCAGCACCCAAAATAGAAACTCCCAATCCACCCTATCATAGGCCTTTTCCATGTCCAACTTACAAACCACCCTCACCTCCCTTTTTTTCCTTCTCAAATCGACACATTCATTAGTAATAAGAATGCTATCAGTAATTTGCCTCCCTTTTATGAAGGCACTTTGGGTATTTGATACGACCAACCCCATCACCAACCTTTAGACATTCACACACTAGGTCATGGCTAGATATTGGTGGAGGGAGACTCATTGGGCATGATTAGCTTGGTATGATCCTTCGCCTTGTCCATGGCATTTATTGCACTATGTCAAAGAGGCATGACCCTTGGCTTCCCATTGGAGTACTCATTCCAATAGATTCATTGGTCAGCCAATGAGACTATGAACTTCTAGCCAAGAGTGGGGTATCTAGAGAGTCCTTGTATTGAGGACATGTCCTCCTAGACTAGCTTAGAGTCTCATATTGTCTTTTGCTTTGCTTTGCTTTGCTTGATCCTCTTCCTACTTGGGTAATTTGATTCTTGTATCAACTCCTTTTTTCTCAATTCAGAGAATCCTTATCCCAACTACATGGGAACCTATACAAATCATGTTATTTGTCCCACTCTATCAAGGGCCATATTATCCGTTAAATCATAAACCATCAAGTCTTATATTGTTAAATCATAAGTTGTCAAGTCTTATGTTACTGCTTCAATTCAAGTCCTTTTTGGTCTTCACCTTTGATTTTAGATGCGATACTCCACATACTCAAATTGGATGGGTTTATATAGGGGTACTTTAGGTTTATATTTTGTATGACAATAAGTTTAATTTTTTTATAGTTTTGGATTAGTCTAAGGTTATTTTTTTATCAGACAGTTTGGTTTTTTTCTTCTTTTTTTCGTGTAGCATAGGTTTATCTTTTTTGAAAAATGAAAGTTCTTTTTCTGTCACATTTCTTTTGGCCTTATTTTAGTGGGTCAAAACTTACCCGTGTGGCTTATTTTGATCACTTTGTGACAGGAGTTAACTATTTTAGAGATTTATTTTTTGGGAAGTTTAGTTAGAGTGGGATTTGGACGTTTGTAGTATAAAAGCTATATATTCACTTTATAATTCAAATTTTATTATCGATGAATGAACGGGAATTCTAAGGCTTAAGACTTTTGTTCTCTCATGTGACTCAAGAATCTTGAAGGGGTGATGCTTTCAACCTTAGGTGTGATTGCCTATGCAACAACTAGTGTGATTCTAGTTGGCATCTTCTTTTCTACAAAGTTCATTATTTCAACCTTTTCTCCATAATCCTAGTTTGTCAAAAGTTTTACTGAATTTTACACCTATTCCTTCATGACTGATTCTCATGGTCATTTCATATAAACCTTGAAGAGGTCATTATTTTTTTTGGTCCTACATCAATTTGGTATCAGTTCTGCAATCAATCCCTCTTGGTTCCATATCACCCCTTGCCCTTCCAAAATCTTCAACTTGCACCATATCAATTTTCTCTTTATCCTTGGAGCCTTCAACTTGCACCATGTCACTTTATCAGATCCTTTTTTCTCATTAATTTTTTTCAAGTTATCAATCGAAATTTAAAAAAAAAATAGAGAAAATTTTCTTGGACAGTGCACCCTTATTTCGGAAAGGGTTAATACCTGAGCTGAAGTGCCCTTTTGTTGGTTTCTGTGTGCCACACAGTGTCAAATAAGGGCAGTTCAAGGTGGATTGTCATAGTTCTGCAGTCCAAAAGATAAGAAGTCAGAGAGTGTCAACACGTCTTGTAGGGAAGAAGAGATTTGCTTCTATCATGGAAATTTGGTTGATGTGGTCAGTTGAAATGTCTCTTTAACTATTATTGCAATTTCATTTCTAATGTAATTGTCTATGAAAGATACTGTTTAGGGAAGTCTTGTTCTGTTTTTATTTTTTATTTTTTTGGCTGACTTCATCTTGATCCAAAGCGGTCGGTTGTTGGTCTGATGAATTCTTTTCATAATTTCTTCCTATCAGTACCTTTTGAAGAACCTTGTGGCTTCTTTTATTTTTATTTTCTACTTTTTATATTTGTGAACCCAAGCACCTTCACTTGTACACTTAACAAAAGATGAGATATAGCTTGTTTAATAGGCTTTTTGAGATATGCATATGTACTATAGGACTTGGTAGATATCGAAAGGTTTGTGTGCTTCTACAATTGTGAATATTTTCCACTAGAGGATAGCTTAGGGATGGGAGCAAGTTGGGGAAATTGGGTCCTTGTATCAGTTCCTTTTTCTCAACTCAACAAAGTCTTATCCCAGCTATTTGGGTTGTCTACATAAATCCTGTTCTACCATCCACTCTATCTAGGGCCATATATTCCTATAAATTGTAGGCCTTTAACCATCCACCATCTACTTCATCAAGTTTTTTTTTCTCCCTACTTCAATTGAAGTCCTCTTTGGTCTTCCTGTTGTTCTTTTTGAGCGAGCTTGCACCATCTCACTTCTTATTTACTCCTGTTTTCTCTATTTAATAAAATTCACATATATTTAAAAAAATGAGAGAAATTTGTCTTGGACATGAAATAGAAATGGAGAATCAGCAGATCTTTTGCACTCAAATTTGAAAGGGTTGATCCCTTAGCTGAACTGCACTTATTTCTGTCACTATGTGCCACAAATTGACCAATAAGAAAGAGCAGTGCATGATGGACTGTCATGGTTTTGCAGTTCAAAAAAGCAGTCAAGAGTGTCTTCATGTCTTCTGGCGAACAATGGTTTTTTGTATCTATCATTGAAACTGGGTTTATGAAGTGAGTGAAAATCACAATTATTATCACAATTTCATTTCTAATACACTGGACTATGGAAGATACTTTACGGAAGTCTCATATGCTATGTTTATTTTGACTGGCTTGAGTTTACTTGAAGCAGTGATTGTTTGTAGTTTGTTGGTCTGATCGATTTTTATTATAAGCTCTTCCATTCAATATAGTTTGATTTACGTAATCTTGGGTGGCGATTGAAAACGGGTTGTTCAGTAGAGACAGTGAAGGTTAGTGGATTCCTGCAACCTCGAGGGACACAGGCATTAGTGGAGATAAGAAGGAACATCTACAACTAGGATTGTATTTCTTGTCACTTTTCATTCTCTAGTTAGTAGTACGACCCCTTTTCTTCTAAAATCTGAGTCGTAACAAAGCAGTTCAGAGAGTTCTTCAAGTCTGGGCTTCGAAATGGTGGGGGTGGGAGAAAGGATCTGAAACCAACATCAGCAAAGTGGCCCCCCAGATTTTGTGCGCACAAGAGGTGTGCAAGTTGTGCACATGAACCAGGGGGCGGACACAACCGTGCCGAAAAGTGATAAGTGCCCCCCCTCCCAAAAAAAAAGTGTAAATCACTTTTCGGTGCTGATGGGTCAGCTCCCTGGTCCATGCGCACAATTTGCACACCTGTGCGCACAAAATCTGGGCTTGCAAAGTGGTCCACAATCGATGGAGACATGCTCTTTAAACTGCATCAAATCCCTTTCTGTAAAGAGCATGATTATCATAATCAATCCATCCATCGAACCAAAAAAGGTCTGGCTAAATCAATCTGCTTCAACCAAGTGGAACCAATGTAACCCGATGCCCAGATCTTATTCTCTAGGGTGTTTGTCTCCTCTCTTCTTATTGCTGTTATAGCAGTTTCACTTCTCTTCCTTACTTGGCAAGGCTTTTCTACACTCGGTGTAGAAAAATGCCTAAGTCAAAGGACGGCCACATCAGCATCAGAAGTGATTTACACACGTCCCCAAAAAGTGAAAATCACTTTCGGCGTTGATGTTTTGCCCGCTTGACTATTGGCAAAGGTGGGCAGAGGTTAGGGGTGGTGTATAAAATCTTCACCGTCCCTTACCCCATGTTTTGAGTCTCAAAATATGTGTCACCACTAAATTTTCTGATTAAAAGTGTAATCAGATGTATTCGAATTTGTATCATATGGATCTTTGTTAGCGAAGAACGACGACTCAAAGAGAAACCTCCAGACGAATGTTTCCTTGACAACATGGTTTGAACACCCTTTCTGCCCATTCCCAAAGTTTCACTCCCCACTAGAAACAGCTTTCTCATGATCAACCAATAATGAGGTTTTCAATTTATTCAAATGAACTATGTAAACACCTATTGAGTATTGATTCTAACAACTGATTGTAGAGTTGATCTTATTTTTAGACATTCACATATATCTGAATTTATATCCGATATTGATTAAATAAATAAATACAAATATGGATATAGCTATATCTGCTTCGAATTTTGCTCCATTTACAACCCTAGAATTTGTATCCAAAATTCAATTGAGTAAATGAATACAAATATGGATATAGCTATATCTGCTTCGAATTTGCTCCATTTGCAACCCTACAAGCAGGATCCTTTGGACCGTATCTGGTACCAACTTCAAGGCATATTTTCATAGATATACTTAACTAAGATGGGTTTCACCAGTGTATTTACATATCGTTGATAGTATTTTCCCACCTTATGAATACATATAGCAGTCGGGGTGGCGATGGGTAATGGGACTGTGTTGCTCAGCAGGCCCAGCCCAAATTTATTGTGGGCGCCAAGATAGCAGTTTGGCTACAACAAATATAAAGCACGGTAATAATTTGGGTACAATCTGATTTTGATAATCAAAAGCAAGGTAAAAATTTAAGATCATAAAAAATCAGTCTAGGGTTACGCCTGTGTTTAATATGTTTTTCAATTTAAATTTCAAGATCAAATGCGCAGTATAATTATAAATGCAATATCCAGGCGGGCATCAGACTGGCAGTGCAATTTTTTTGATGTAATTCCATTATATCTTGAACATATTGAGGAAAATGTTATGCGATGAAAATGTCTCTGTAGTGTCTATGGTGAAATATATGCTACACAAAAATTAGTTTGATCACAAGACTGAGGTGCTGAGCTTTGAATCAGCTCGGCTTACCAATTTTACGTTTACTGTTTCAAGCCCAAATCTTAAAGCCCAATAGCCCCTGAGTCAAATTGCTGCAAAGGCTAAATATGTATAACTGGCTGAAATACGGCCAACAGCCCATGTTATAGGGAGCAAATTTCCTGTCCAGGATGGTGTCCAGGGAACATGGTGACTTCATTTGGAATTAAATGGGTGGGATTTTGAAATTTCCATCTAACCCTTGCCCATTTTATTCCATGTGAAGTCACCTGGTGTCTTGGACAGAACATCTATTTCACAAGTTACATCCATTATAAACATATAATATAATGAGTTAAATTTATATATATCATATGCTTATATATAAGACCTGTAACAAGACAAGCTTTCCGCTGATAGACCGATTGGTTAAGAGGTTAATGCAGGTAGTGATCTGTAAAGTAGTCATAGGAATCTATTAGAGAGACATGTTATGGTTGCAGAGTTTGTTAAAAGATTTGTTTCTGTAATCTGTAATCGTGATTAACTATAAATAATACATGGGAGCCTCAGTAGAGGTTACCTGAGTCTGATCTGATATTCTCTAGTTATCATGGTATCAGAGCAAGAATGAGACAAACGTCCATTCTCTTTTCTTCTTCAAGACTGTTCTTGAAGCTTTTTCTTAGTTAACCAATCAGTCAGTTTAGACTCACTTAGCTAAACGAACTCAATTGGAGCCTCAGGCTCAGCTCCTTGACAGCCCTAATTACTGTGATTTGGTGGGCTTGTATTTCGGCCATTGACTGTCCTAATTGATAGGACTTGGTGGGCTTATATTTCAGCTAAGCAGTACTTTAATGGGGTTGACAATTATCGGATCAAAATGGCTGTGGCCGGGGCATAAAGAGCACCGAGCAGCTACCCAAAAAAGAAAAAAAGAAAAAAGAAAATAAAAAAGCACTGCTGCACTGGCCTCCTTTTGCTCTTTTTAATTTGGATAAGTAATTTTTAACTACTTTAGGGAAGAGATTTGCATTAAGATTCATATTAACGGTATAAGAACCGTGTATACCACCTTCCATACATATATACATATAATATATAACCATCTATAAACTACTTATATATATATATATCATTTATGAACAAGTCTAGAAGTCCCAAGGTTAGTGCCACACCACCGCAATCGGTGTACTGACCAAGTGTTTCCCATCTGCCCAACTCACCCTCCCAAACTCACTCCTACTATTCCCTCGCGGCACCTCCACCTTCTCCGCTGATATCCTGACTGTGTATCTCTGCTTCTCGCCCTTCTCCACAAATTCAAGCTTATCAGGTACAACTGTCATAACCGCCCCAACTGGATTTTTAACTGTCACCAAGTACGTCGATGCACCCCCACCCACATTCGTAACTGTCCTGGTAACCGCAACTTCGAACCTCTTCGGACCCGTCGGTCCAAATCCAACCGCTATGGAGGGGTAGTTAAGGTCCCACGGCTTCTTCTCCTTACCGGTACAGTTCACTGGACGCCGTACAATCGTTCGAATATTCCGGCGGCTATAATTCGAAGCGCAGAGGAAATCCATGTAATCATCCACCGTTAAATCATACACTAGACCCGGATCAACGGCTTTCTCCGGGTCCACGTGTCCCGAACCCAGGTCCCACACGGTTGATGTATTACGAGTACTCTCCTCCAGCAGATCTTTCCCCATGTTATCATGCATGTACGCCGTCGTCATCAGCGCGGACCGGATCATTGCCGGCGACCAGTCGGGGTGTACTCCTTTAAGCAGAGCCGCTAGGCCTGACACGTGGGGGCAGGACATTGACGTGCCGGACATGATATTGAACTCCGTCCGTCTCGTGTCGGACGAAAGTCCCGTCGGGCTTACTCCGTCCGGCCACGCCGCTAAGATGTTGACACCTGGCGCAATCAAATCGGGTTTGATTACGTAATTGGACTCCGGGTTGGGTCCTCTTGATGAAAATCCGGCCACTAGTGGGGCCGGTTTGATGCCCAGCTGGGTCCCACGGAAAACGAACGTAGCACGCGGGTTCTGAGAAGAGTTGATATAACCCTGCACCGTTAATCTGGCGGACTCAGTGATGGATAAAGCCGGGAGGACGTGAGCGTCAGCCACCAGACCTTCGCCATCCGGCGGCACATTAGCGACGATCATGCCGGCGCCGCCGGCCTCTTTAACGGCGAGTCCCTTAACGGCGCGCGGGATGGTGCCACGTTCGCAGAGAACGATTTTTCCACGTATTATTTTGGGATCCAACGACTTTGGCATGCAAACAGCTGCACTGAAGCTGCGGCTGCGACCGCTGCGATTCGGAGCTTTTCCGTCACTTCTAACGGCCGATGACCTTCCGGCGTAAACAAGTGGCAGAAACGTTTTTGCCGGAAGTGGTTTGCCGTTGTACAGAGATGATCCGGTTATGACTCTGCCGTCTTCTAACAGAAGGTCAGCCGGAAAGCTCCTGTCCATCGTTCCGGCGCCGACCGTTGTAATCCAAGGTGATATGTTTGTGACGGTCATTTTGCCGGGACCTTCGTTTCCGGCCGAGGTCGAAACGAGGACCCCTTTTTCCATTGCACCGAACGCTCCGATAGCAATTGGGTCGAGGTAATATGCCACAGCACCGCCGCCGACGGAGAGTGAAATCACGTCGACGCCGTCTTCGACGGCTTTGTCAATGCCGGAGAGTATGTCCGAATCAAAGCAGCCCCTCTCCCAACATATCTTGTACACTGCAACTCGAGCTTTCGGTGCGATTCCGGCTGCAATTCCGGTGGCGAATCCGAGCATAGAAGCTTGAGGAACCTGCCTTCCGGCGGCGGTGGAGGCCGTGTGGGTCCCATGTCCGTCGGAATCCCTCGGCGACATTACTTCAGTGGTTTCGTTGATTCCGCCGGAGCTGGCATGGTACCCGGCGGCAAAGTATCTCGCGCCCACCAGCTTTTTGTTACAAAGTGTCTTAGAAAAATTTTGTCCTTCGGTGCACTCACCCTTCCAGTGTGCAGGGATGGGGCCGAGGTCTCGGTCGTGGAAACTCTGACGTTCAGGCCATATGCCGGTGTCGAGAAATCCGATCACAACATTGGAACCATAGTCCGAACCAACCAGTAGGCCGGTCCTACTGTTGGCAATCAGTCCAAGGAATTGAGGTGATCGAGTAGTCTGGATTTGACGAACTCGGTCGGGGAAGACACCAAGAATTTCGGGACGGGTCTTGATTTTTTCGACCTCTTGTGAGGAAAGCTTTGCAGAGAAGCCATGGAAAACAGTTTTATAGACATGGAGAAGATCGTGATCGTTGGTTTCTCCTTGGTGGGTTGTGGGTTTTTCAGTGGTTAAAGTATCTGAAGCAAGGCTGCTAAGGGTGGAGCTGTACCAATGCTCGACATCAGAGAAGGCAGAGGGTTTCAAGTCGTTTTGGACTCGGACAATGAATGTCTGCCTCTCGGCGTCTTTGCCTTCTGTAACAGAGAAGAAGGCGAGACAAGCAGCAAAGATCAGAGCCCGAAACAGACCCATTTGGACGAAAGAACCAACGAAAAGAAAGAGAGAGAGAGAGAGAGAGATAAAGGGTGAAATGTTCTCTGTGGAGAGAGGATATTTATAGGGGAAAAATAAATTAAAGTATCAGGTAGAGACAAAAGCAAGGAAAGTTGAACAGACGGCCTGAAAGGTCTGTAGAACGAATGAGAAGTGGGGGAAGAGAAGGATAGCCTTGGCTATATTTAATACGGTCTAAGAGGGGCGTTACTGACTACTGAGAGTGGGATTTCATTTTCTCCACTTGTTAGAGAGATGTGGAGATGAGCTTGAATTGATTTTAGCTAAGTTTGGCTAAAAAACAAGGACAGAGGTGGCTAGTGGGAAGAGACCGCCTGGCCCTGACGTCTGCCAATATTTTGCAGAGCAACGTCGACAAGTGGAGGACCATCGTCGCTTTCAATAAAAACTGACCCTTTTTTAATGGAGATAGGAAAGGGAGCCAGTGCATGTTGTGATTCCTTAAACGGTGCTCCTTGCTTACTGCACAAAGTCAGTTTCAGAGCAATTTTAGACTTGGGGATTTGAAATTCCTAACCGTCAGGCTCAGGCATGGCGAGCTAAAACTCTAGAATTCTAAGATTCGCCCCACTCACATTGGCTCTTTAACAAACAGGTGGAGGACTCGTTTGATGGGTTGGGATTAGGTACGGAAATCTGCTTTTCCTGATTTATTAGAAAGACATTGGGGGCTGACACATCAGTGCCGAAATCTGCTTTTCCTGATGTATTAGAATGACATTGGGGGCTGACACATCGGTGCCGAAAAGTGACTTTCACTTTTTGGGGGTGCTTATCACTTTTCAATGCTGATGTGTCCACCCCTTATGCCATTCTAATACATCAGGAAATATAGTTTTCGGTACCTAATCTTTTCCGGTGGTTTGGTTTATTGTGTTGGGCCAATCTGATGGGCCCACTTTATTTGCGCCAATCGATAAGGGCAGGAGAGGATCCTGAGTGCATTAAATATGTAATTAGCTCTTACGTCAAGTGGGCCTAATGCCTTACTCTATGGAAGTGAGTGGAGCAACACCGGTTGGTTGGCCTGACTGCATTTACTAGCCACTATGGAGGATTTAGAATCATCTCCAGTCTGAATGGACAAGTACCACACCATTACCAATAAGTGCATGACATGTGGCCTGACAAAAGGGTGTTTAAGTCAAAACACATGAGTCAAAGGAGGGTATTACTGTAAATACATAATAAATAATTACCTATGTATTTATTAATACACCTTTTGTCAGACATTGTATCACATTTTGAGAAGAGACTGGAGTGGTACATGTCCATTCAGACTGGAGATGATTTGAACTCACTATGGAGGTAGACATCAACAAGTGTACACGACTATTTATGGTTAAGCGCTTCAATTAAAACCATGGCTTGCACCCAAGATTTTACCAAAAAATAGAAACAAAGCATAAGCGCATCTACACGAGTGAAAGAGAGGGGGGATGGTTATGTAAGCATAATCGTCATGGCTTAGTGACAAGAGCCATTATAAAACATGTCCCCCCAAATCTAAAACTGCAAAATCGACTACGTTTCACCAAATCTAAAAACTGCAAAATCGATTATCATTCAGCTAGAGTTTTTTTTCAAATCAACTTTCTCTTTGGGCCTTGTCGGGTTGCCTGGAATTAAATTGAAAGAATAGAGAAAAAAAAAAAAAAAAAAAAAGAAAATAATCTGTAATTTTTTAATCTTTTTTTTTCTATGGCTGTTTGAATGCCATGAAAAAATATAAAGAAAAACTTATGTTACTTTTTTCACATGTATGAAAGAATTTTCAGGCAAGAGTTGTGTGAAAATGAAATAGTAGCCGATGAGAGAATAGATTGGTGCATGAGAAAATTGTTGAGGTCTGATGTAAATTGGTGGTAAGGGGAACAAAAAGAGACAGTTTCAACATTATCGGACACATTTGGTGCCGTAGATTACAGAAACCACATACCAAAAAGTTGCTAGATCGATCCATGATCAATCCCATATTGAGCTAGGCATCCAGTTCAATCTTGGGTTGATCCATGATTGAACCAATGAGACAATGAAAATAGAAAGTACCGTGAAAAATAAGGGAAACTAGATTTTGTGATGAAATCAATTTGTAAGATTTATGTAAAGTCTCTATTGTTGTTTATGGTTAATTGAGAGGTCACTCAAAGGGTTTGCAAGATTTGAGAGAGTGGTGTAAAGTTTGAGAATGATTTAACTTTCGGTTTTCTGAAAGTTCTCTTAGTTGAGAGAGAATGTGAGAAGGGAAAAGAGAATGAGGTTTCTCAAGGGTTTTGGGCTGTGATAGTGTGTGTGTATGAGATGAAAGCTTGTACCTTTGTATTCTTCCATTATAGTAAAAGATTTCTGTGTGACTCTGTGATTTTTCTCTGATCTTGGGGTTTTCTATGTAAATCTATATCTTGTGGTTTTCTTATGTGTTTGCTTGTTGATTCTGCATTTATTATTGTAACCCAAGAACTAGTATTAAGAGGGGGTTACGATCCTAACAAAAATTTTGAAATATGAGGATTTCTTGTTGTCTGCAACTAGACGACTTGAAAACGATTTTGTCAAGAAAATTTCGTTAAGAATCTTGAGAAAACCAACTATTTACACCAAAAAATTACAGTCATTAAATAATGATTAATCCACGTGGCAGAATCATAAGATCTAGTTGGAGAAAACAGTTACGTCTCCTATTAATGGTGGAATTTAAAATTCAAAAAGTATAATTGCTAACTAAAGAGATGTCGTATTTCTATTGAAATAATTTTTATAAACAATTACCAAAGATAGTTGGCTTAAGGTAATTGGTGGAATTTAAACTAAGAAGAGACATAGAAGTTACTTGTACCAATTTCGAAAGATTATTGGAAGAATTTTAGAATAAGTTACCTAGATAAATGTTTACGAGTAACAAAGACACTTAGAATAAGATAAGTAACTACATCGAGGCCTATAAATAAGAGGCCAAGGCAATAGCAAAAGGATCACTTGATCAACATACTTCTCAAATCAAACAAATTACAGTCAATTCTCGAATGTTAAACATTTCTTAGTGTTATTCTCAGTTTAGACAATTAATTAACTTACTCACTTACCCTTATTTAAAAAAAAATTCATCCAACTAGATTTCTCTACAACCATTACCATGTTTATTGTTAAACAATTTAGGTCTTTCCTCTTGATAAACTTGTATTTGCTCTACAATTGCATGTGTTGCATGATAAGGAAACACCGCGAAGTAAGGTATCTTTTGTAATTAATTTTTTATTTTAAGTTAATTAATCCATATAATAAGATAATTTTTCTTTGTAATCATTCTAGATAGTTAAAGTCCTTGTTCTTATGAGGCAATAAGAACGTACTGAGAGATTGACTCTCCCCCGTGCAATCACCTGAAATTATAGTAGTAGTTGGACAAATTGTTAAAAGAAAATTCTTCCGATTTTTTTGTTTGAACCGATGCCCAAGGTCACAAGAAAAAAGACCAAAATTGTGCTAACTTGGCATTGGCATGCTTGCATTAATTTTTCTAGTCAACACCAACTTTTTCATGACAACTAGACAAGGCTTTAGTGATGAATTGATGACTGGTGATCGGGTCCTATTGATAACCTATTTGAATTGTATCTAGTTCAATTAGAGAGATACTCCACCAGTACTAATTAATACATGACATGATGCCTAACAAAGGGTGTCTCTATAAATTCACATGGGTTAAAGGAGAGTGTTATGATAAATAAGTACATTTGAATTTATCGAAATGACACATGAAAAATCTAGCTATGCTAGCTAAGCAAGGATGGAGATTGATGACTCAACCTCAGTGTTTATGGGCTAGATTAATGAAATCAATATATTTTCCTAACAAAGCTTCATTTGGGCTCTTAAGAGGAGTTCTAGATTATGGGGTTGGAGAAGCTTAATTAAAAGGAGGGATGTCCTTTTGGAAGGAAGCATGTGGACTGTTGGGAATGGGAAGGAGATTGATATTTGGAACGACTCATGGCTCAAAAGTATGCTATCTAGGAAATTATCAACTCTTAGACCATTGGAATGCAACATAAAATATGTTCACGAGTTGATTAACTAGGAAATAA
This sequence comes from Platanus orientalis, assembly GCA_025762735.1. Taxonomy (NCBI): domain Eukaryota; kingdom Viridiplantae; phylum Streptophyta; class Magnoliopsida; order Proteales; family Platanaceae; genus Platanus; species Platanus orientalis. The sequence continues at coordinate 29,612 of JAOXJP010040201.1, forward strand.
ATAATTGGGACTTCTCTCCAATTGAAGATCTCATTGAGTCTAGGGAGAAACAAACTATCTTGAACACTCCCATTAATCATAGGTTTCTTAATGACCAACTAGTTTGGATTCATGATTTCAAAGGGCATTTCTCAGGAAAGTCAGCTTATGCATTAATCTCCTCCCAAAATAGATTATTTGAAACGAATGGCAATGAGGAAATCTAGAAATCCATATGGTCTCTAGATATTTCAAGAAAAATCCAAAATTGCATATGAAAGGCTTGTCACAAACCTTTGGCAGTTGGTTAAGGAATCCATAAAATGTCGCGCCATCTTTCCCCTTTGTGCCCCTTTTGCAAGAATACCAATAAAACAGTGTATCATTGTTTGATCTCGTGTCCCTTCACCTCTGCCCTATGAGATTTGTGTTTACCCATTGTAAAAAATAATACTACTGGGGAATGCTCATTTCTGGATTGGTTAAAATCCTAGATCACTCTTTATGAGTTATTTAAAGTGGATTAGCGTTTGATGATACGGAATATCTCAATTATGTGTTGTCTTATTTGGCTAAACAAGAACTCAATAATTTTTAATCATCTTCCGTCTAACCCAACTAAACTTAAAGAAGTTTTTTTTAATCAATGTAAAGGGAGTTGGATTAGATCCAGAGGAAATCTAATAAAGTACACCCAAGTTTTTGATCTAACAAAGGTTTTTTGTTTATCCAGATTTTCAAGAAGATGTTTTGCAAGTAAATGTAGATGCGGCTTCTCCCTTAAAACAAACTATGTCTACAAAGGGTACGGTAGTAATTGACAAGAAAGGAAGTGGGATGCCTCCACTGGATGCATAAATGGAGACTATCTTTTCGGGCTTGAAATTACCAGGCTAAGTCAAGGTCACGGACTTACTGATATTATCGGATTCTCTCCAAGCGGTGAAGATTCTAATGAGAGTTTTATTGCCTGTGTCCTTGGCATCTTTGCAATATTTTTTTAGATTATAAAACTTTAATTTCTATTGTTGCTACTGTTTGTATTCGTTATGTTAACAGAATGTTCAATAGCCATGCTCATGACATGGCTAAGAGAGGCCTGCACATCCTAGGAATGTCCCCGGTGGTGTCTGCTGGGTGAGTCGTCTGACTCGTCAACTTCTTAATGACGTCTTTACTA
>JAOXJP010040202.1:0-16432 GCA_025762735.1 Platanus orientalis
TTCTTATCTTGGGAGTTTATGGACCATGCTTATATTTGGGTTTGTGGAACTCTCTGTAAGCCTCTCTTTACAATCCTCTTTTTCTTTCTACTACTTTATCCTTAACCACAATAAAGATTACTTTTATTGTGAGATTCTGGATCTGTCTGTATTAAAGTCTCAATTCATCTATCTATTAAGGGTTTAGCAGAAATTTTATTCATTTTTACAAATAAATAAAGAATCACAAAGTATAGTATCTAATAAATCAAATTTATTAGAAGCAGGAGAAAAGAATTCTTGTTCATCAAGTTACTCATCTCTAACCTCAAATATATATGGAGAATGATTGTCTGTGTTGACACAGGCCTATGTGGGCGTGCCATTGATTGACACATGATATGTTTTTGAATTTGGTCTCTTTTTTTTCCACCTGAACAATTTTTTGAATCCCAAACACATTATGTGTCAGCTTACAATTCACCATAAACACTACAGACACTATGTCATCACAGAATATTTTCTTCCAATATTTTATATATATATATATATATAGAGAGAGAGAGAGAGAGAGAGAGAGATTCAATAAGAAATGGACATTTTAATTTTATTTATTTATTTATTTGATAAGAAAAGATTTCATTAATAATTATAAGCAAAAACATAGAATAAATTGGAAAAATTATAAAGAGAGAGAATAAGAAAAAAGTTATTCGAATCTTGATGGGGTTTGTGGTGAATTGGCAGGGTTTTATATTACTATCAGTCCAAGCCCATCTCCCTCAACTAAGACCACCCCAGTGCAATATGGCATCTGAAGGAGAGTCCTGTTTACAAGCGGAGGGCTTCAAGGCCTTAATCTTCTTTGTGGCACTCTACTTGGTGGCCTTGGGAAGTGGCTGCCTAAAGCCAAACATAATCTCTCAGGGAGGTGACCAGTTCAGGAAGGAGGACCCCAAGCAATCCAAAAAGCTTTCTTCATATTTCAACGCTGCCTACTTCGCCTTCTCTGTTGGTGAACTCATTGCCCTCACTGTTCTTGTTTGGGTCCAGACTCGATCAGGGATGGATGTTGGGTTCGGACTCTCCGCGGCTGCCATGGCCATAGGATTGATGAGCTTGATTTCTGGTACCCTTGTCTACAGGAACAAACCCCCTCATGGAAGCATCTTCACCCCAATTGCCCAAGTATTACTTTTCTCCCTACATTTAGAGACTACTGCCGACTTTTTTCTTCTTTTATTCTTTTGAAACAAAATGGTCTTTCTTTCCTCAGGTATTGCTTGTTCATGTTTTTTGTGCATGTTTTGTCGGTCACTCCTTATTGCCAAATGATTAGCTGTAGCAAATTTTGCTGAAGCTTTTTGTAGCATGACCATTAAGATCACAAAAGACAAAGGCCCATGTTAAAAGATAAAATACCCATGTTTTTTACGGTGCTACAAAAAACTACAGTAAGATTTGCTATAGCTGATCATTTGAAATAATTTTATTCTTTTTATATCTTCATTATTATGTTAAAGTATATTAATTCCTACATCCAAGATCACCTTAGGGTTATAAGAGAGACATTTAATTGCTTTATTTATGATGGTATCAGAGCAGGTTCTAGGTGGCGAGTTCAAATTCCCCATGACTGCGAATATTCTCTCGGGCCTGGCACCTAGCTCCCCGGCTTTCATGATCAGGCCCTCTTGCGAGGAATATATTAATTTTGACATGTACTTTCAACTTAGAAAGACAATTAATTGCTTTATTCAAAACAAGAAGAATTTGAGATAGTCTCATGTGGTATTACTTGTGAATATTTAAAATATATGCTTTTATAGACATAGAAGATAGTCTCATTCTGCTAATTCATGGAACAATATAAAGTTGATTTCTTGCATCTTATTTAAATAGAGAAATAATCTATGTTACATCACTTGTAGACTCAGCTTTGTATAAATCTAATTGTTTTTCCTTCTTTTATCTATTTAATTTTTTTTTTGCAGGTTTTTGTTGCTGCATTCACCAAGAGAAAGCAAGTTTGTCCATCTAATTCTGAGATGCTTCACGGAAGCCAAACTAAAGCAGAGAACTGCAGAGGAGCTGCGACTTGTAATGCGAGCGATCTCCTACACACCAGAAAGTTCAGGTGGGACTATTTTACAAAGCTATTGTATTCTGAAAAGAACTGTAAATTATTCCATTATTTGGTCACCTAGGAATCCAAATCTATGCATTAATCATATTAAGCCCATCAATCCAAACAGTTGTCAAATTTTTGGTAAATACCACCTCTCGCTCTCTCTCTCTCGTAATAACAATAATATATTGGATGTTGTAATTTCAGGTTCTTGGACAAAGCCTGCATAAAAATCCAAGATGGATCCCACAGGGAGGAAAGCCACTGGAGATTATGTACTGTGACCCAAGTGGAGCAAGTGAAAATAATCATATCTGTAGTTCCCATCTTTGCTTGCACCATCATATTCAACACCATTCTGGCTCAACTCCAGACGTTTTCAGTTCAACAAGGAACTGCAATGGACACTCGGCTCACTAAAAACTTCCAAATTCCACCGGCTTCACTTCAGTCCATCCCTTACATCATGCTCATCTTTGTAGTCCCTCTCTACGAGACTGTTTTCGTCCCAATTGCACGGAAGATCACCGGAAAGGACTCAGGGATCTCATCTTTACAACGCGTAGGTATCGGCCTCTTTGTTGCAACATTCTCCATGGTCTCGGCGGCCCTAGTAGAAAACAAGAGAAGGAATTCAGCTGTTCACTCAGAAAAAACTCTGTCCATCTTCTGGATCGCACCGCAGTTTCTCATTTTTGGACTATCAGAGATGTTCACAGCAGTCGGTCTCGTTGAATTTTTCTACAAACAGTCCTTAGCAGGGATGCAGTCATTTCTAACAGCCATAACTTATTGCTCATACTCATTTGGGTTCTACTTAAGCTCCCTCCTCGTCTCTCTAGTGAACAAGATCACCTCAAGTTCATCTGGTGAAGGGTGGCTGAGTGACAATGACCTCAACAAAGATAGGCTGGATCTTTTTTATTGGTTGCTAGCTTCCCTTAGTCTCATAAACTTCTTCAATTATCTCTTTTGGTCCAGATGGTATTCTTATAACCCATCTCTATCACCCACTCCATCACCTCCCGATTCCTATGGGAAAGACTTGGAGCACCACAGCTTCAGCTCTTCAAAGCCTATTGAAGCTGACAATATTATACCTTAAATTACACTATCTCCCTAATGATTTTTCTTCTTCTCCTTCCTTCTTCTTGACTTTTGTATAAAAGAAAAGTATTAATTAAGATATACATCATGTTGGCTTTGGACCAATTTAGTGCACCCTCTAGGTTGATAAACTTTAGCCCTTCTTTCTTTGTTTCCTTTTCTTTCTTTAATAATTGACTCTTCAAGGTGGACTTTATAAGGTCCAAAGGTCTTCAAGTTGATACCAAGGATCCATAAAGAAGTTAGGTCTAATCCCACCTATAAGATTCAATGTATTCACCTTGTTTATACTTTTCTTGGGTAGTGCCATTCTCTGATTATGGGTGGTGGGTGTTACTTTAGTTAAAAGAACGGTCTTTTTAAATCAAATTTCCTATTGTCATGCGACACATGTATTTAAAACATAATGAAGCCTCTATCAATAAAAATTAGAACTTAAAAAGTTCTGAAAAAATAAATAAATAAAGGGAAGATGTTTATACTTTCAAACATGTGGTGGTTCCTTTCTCAATTATCCACCTTTCACAAGGAAACGTGTATGGTACATAGCCCTTATATGACTTGCGTAGGGGATAGGCCCTCCACTTTAAATCCTCAACATTGCTATCCTCCTAACACCACTAGCTGCGAGTGTGTTTGTCATTATAGTGTTCACCCATTATGTTGGCTAAAAGACTCAGGGACCCACATGAGCAGTAGTTTTTTTCATGAAATGCTGAAGACATCTATCGTAGGGGCATTCAAGTGTGTGACACAGTTGGCCAATGCTCTGGTGCACCCCCATGGTTATGTCTACAGCCTGTCAAAAAAAACCTGTCCAATGATTCTTTGAGTGGTTAACCTGCCCTTCTTCAACCGGTGAGGTTTTTCTACGCTCGGCGTATGCAAATGCCTAGGTCAACGGGCGGCCACATCCGTGTCAGAAGTGTTTTCACACTCCCCCAAAAAGTGAAAATCACTTTTCAGCACTGATGTTTTCACCTGCTTGACCATTGGCGGGCGCGTCGCAGGTTGGGGGTTGGCGTATAAAATCCTCACCGTTCTTCAACAGATGAAAGAAACCCTCATTCACTGTTGGTGTTGATTACCATCCACATCCAAACTCCAAACAAGAGGAAATGAAAACTGAAACTTAAGTGGTGATTATCATTCTTTTTGATTACGTGCATGGAAAATCTTGGAAAATAAATGGGACTAGCTTTGTGTAACTACTTCTTAGAGATGTGCTGAGATTATTGGATCTTCAATGAAGCGTGAAAGCCTCATCAACTTTCTTTGAGGGATGCTAATGGAGGCGTTTGGGTGAAAGGACATAGTATCTAGATTCACTGTTTCCGAATACAGCTTTATTCGTTTGTCTCCTTGGAAGGGTACTGGTTAGGGGTATGAATGGTTAGGAAAATGATCAGCCTAAGCCCGGGTCGAAAATTTTTAGAAACATCTCAATTCCCAAGCATACCATGGGCTCCAGACAGGCCTAAACATCAAGCCCAAGACCTGTATTGAAATAAAATTTCATGTTCAGGGCCAATCCAGCAAAGCCCATTTTACATTTAGTGTGCAGGGCTCAAACAATAATTGGGCCTACTTTCACAATTCAATTACATACCCACTCTTTATGTACAGTGCCTATTCTTTTTCTTTTTCTTTTTCTTTTCTTTTCTTATTCAAATACTTTCAAGCTTTCTTTTTTTTTTTGGGTAAAGTATTGATTTTCAAGTTGCTCTTGCAAGTCTGATGGCTATTATATATATTACTTAATTTATATAATATAAATTTTCTAAACATTAACTAGCATAATTATGGGCCAACCCTTTAGGCTCCTGCCCACCATATGGGTGAACATGCTATCTACAACACCTAAACCTAGCCCGAACCTATTGGACCTAGTGAATTAGACCTATGATTGGCCGATGGGTGAACCAAACACATCATCCCATGCCTGGCATGAGATCCCGTTGGACCATACCGGCCCATGTGACCAGGCCAAGTCCTGCCGGCTTAGTCTTTCACCGTATTTTTGTCTCTTGCACTTGAAATTTTAATTTTCTTAATTCATAAACAGCACACAGAGAGCTTTTCTTTTCTGATATGGAAAGTGGCTAAACTTGAGACAGTGGAGTCATTTTTGGATGTCAAGCGACTAAGCTGCCACGGTGAGATTTCCAGGTAATGCATAATCCATTAATAAATGGATTGAATTCACGAAAACATTTTACCTTCAAGGACAAATGGTTGTACTATGTGAAAAAATAAAAATAAAAAACTAACGATTCACCAAAGTAATAGAGGCCACAAAAGAATTATTCATACAATTAACATTTTTTCAAAATACATAATAATCTTTCCTAGTTAACTTTGAAACTGAAATCAAACTTCTTCTAACTTTTGGCACATATAAGCAGTTTTTCAAAAATTAAAATATTTTGTAAATAAAAAAAAATCTCATAAGATAATTCTAAAGTATAATCACCAATAACTACCTTAGTAATCCAAGCTTTTATCCTCAAATGGAGATGTAATTCTCCACATTGTCTTTTGGTCTCTAGAAATCCTTACAACAAATTGCAGACACATGTACTAGACCAAAATTCAAATACCATAAGTCATTACCAACTAACAAGTTATATATATATATATATAAAACTTCATCTACTTGTTTTTCAAAATAGCTAGATACATGCGACAATTTCTCTTCCCATGACCATCTTTGTAAAAATTTGAACAATTTCCTATATTTCTACAATTTTTCTCATCACTAACCTTATTTACATTACACTTTGGAAAGTTTTTAAGAAATTAGGATAAAACTTCCTTCTTTCAACCTTTTTTCTGGCTTAAACTAAAAGATATTGCTATTTAGACCAAGTAAAACACTTTACTTTTATTTCATGACAATATCATCAAATGATTCAGTTATTCCGATAAAGAAAAATGCAAGTTGTCCATATTAAAGTTCAACAAAAAACTGATTAAAAGAATATGGAAAAGAGGGCAAGAATCTCCTCAACAGTGTCTAGCCATCCATATTAGCCCATAGGTCTCCAAAGTCATGAACCCTATCGTCTTTAAAGTGTGGCTCCTAACTAAAATTCTTCTATTTTAATGTTTACCAAGTCCTATATATCAATTTATTTTCTAGCTCTATTCTTCTCACCAAACATCCCTATCAAATATTTTATAATATCTTTAGCAGTAGGAAAAATCCAATGTTAATACTATAACACAATAAACATAACGATAATATGTACCACTTAAGCATTTCTTCATCCCTATCCTAGCTCAAATGCGATATGCTATAGAGATACCTTTGGAAGATCATTGGTGCTATCAAGATAATTAAAAAAATATCTCCTTTTTTAGTCCATGAAATTTCAACCAATCAACTTATTATATTTATTGATCTTAAAAAGTAGGATTAAGCTTTTTATGTTGATATCTCGCATCAAACAAACCTTCATCATCTTCAAGTGTAATCAACCATCTAATCATGGATTTTTAATTAGATGGTATTTATCATTTTTTAACAATGATATGGCTTCTTCAATCACCATAAATAAAATTAAAAAAATTAGATGAAAATTTCAAGAGATCATCTAAAACCTAAATAATAATAATAAAATAAATAATTGGAATAATTGGATTGGAATTGTCCTAAAGCTAAAGATAGTATCCGGCCTGTCCCTACACAAATATGATCCAAACATAATATAATATATCATATATGTGTGGACATTTTCATAAACCGAGTATCCAGTTAAAAGCAAATATTTGATAAAATAACGGGAAATCCTTTGAACAACCCATTTTAATATGAACATCTTATATCTTGAAATTGATTCATTAAGTTGATAATAAAATAATATAATCTCATCCTTTAAGAATCAACTATTTTCGCACTTGTCAAGCATATGGATAGTATCTATTAAACTACTAGTAAAAGCATGCTTAGTCTCCTTACCATATTTTGTGATTTTTAATCTTCCACCTCTAGAAGCATCATGCCTAAAACAAGCAAGCTGCCATGATCCTTCTATTTAAGTTTATATCCACCATTTCAATCTTAGTGTATGTACTATAGGATTATGTATTCAACGAGTTGTACACTCCCATTAGACATACCTAAACATTCTAAAAGAAGTCAGTGTATACATGAGTGGAGCCTACGATAGGCCTTCATAGCCCCAAGGTATGGCCCATATTTGTATTTATAGGCACAAGTACAACTTAATTTAATTATATGTGCCGCAAGTCAGCCTAAATCCATGAATTCATTAATTGAAATGTATTTCTTTGAGAAAACCCATTTATGCATCTTGTAAAGTTTTGGACTCTATGCTCTTGGCCAAGCTAAGGTTAAGCTAACCTCAGGCACACTGATTTATAATTATCCAGGGTTATGATATGCCATTATGTTTTTCATAACTTAATTTTTAAAAATAAATAAGTGAGCACCCAATAGAAAACGTAGTATCAAGGTTGATGGATTGAGGTGCGTATACCTTCTTTAAACATAATCACACCTCTAAATCCTTAAAAAGTTGTTTCAGACTGTCCCTTGGAGTCACCATAAAATAAAACAATAAAATATAATAACCAAGCAAACATTGGTTAGAGGGAGATTGATGAGATGTTAGATAAAACAAAAGTTGATGGATAGTTGGTTTTAGTAAAAATATATGTGGTATATGTAATCAAATTGTAGCAAAAGATATGTTCAATCAAATTAAAATGGTATTTCCATATAAAATGAACAACCATAAGGTATAACATGAAAGCAAGTGTGAAACTCAAAATTCCTCTTTCACTTCAACTAGGTGCTCTCACTTTTAAAATTCTCCATATTATATAAATCTTTATCATTTATATGGATATTTGATTCATTAGGAATCAATGGATCACAATTATTGAATCAGAAAACTGGTGTGTAGACATTGTATCATATGAAGAGATTTTACAAATGTCTATTAGTAGATAAAAAAATATCTAGTAGTGAAGGAAGTTACTATCCTAAAGATAGTACTTTTAGTGGTATGCATTGCCCTATCATATCCATCATCTTTAATGCCATGCCCTGAAACCCGAATATCCTCAAATATTTTGAATCATAAGGTACAAAGCTTTCTATCTATTAATTACACCAAAATGTAATTCATTACAACGAATATTTTAATAAATTGGATTCATGAGGAGAGATAATCAATACCTTTCCTTGTTTCCATATGTAATCATAATTAGATAACAATAATAACATATCCAATCCACACTCAACAGTCATAAAAGTATATTCATATAAAAAATGACATGTAATAAATGTCCTCTCCAATAATAATTTAGAAGTTCATATATCTAGCAAATATAAACAAAACAATGTCCCCAAAAATAAATCTAACAAAGATTTGGATATATAGGATCATATTAACACTCTAACCTAATCCTAGCCTCAAAATGAATGAGTTACAATAAACTCACCAGGTACTGCAATATCCATCACGTACTATCTAATAAGATATTTAGGCCTTGCACATCGAGCCTTCCAATACCTCACTATCTGTGGTTAGTAAGATAAAGGGGATGAACTTAAGAAAGTTTAGTAAGTAATCCCTATGTTCAACCGATAACATAATCTCAAAATAAACATACCTAATATGATATATCATAAATGATAAAATCACAATTAAGTATAAAATATGAGTGAATAAATATCATGCAACCACATCAGTAACAGTAAGTCACCAATGATGTCCCTATGCACTTATATAAAAATAAAGAATTTAACATGGTCTCCATAAACACATATATAACATATAATGAAATCAATGTTTATTGTCTACCACTACATGCATCCTTATATGCATGAATACAAACCATAAGTACATCCATAATGGCATGCGAGCAATTGCAAATGGTCTCGAATGTCGTTCATTATCCTTGAGCTATCAGTAGTTATGCAAAGGTAGTAAATGTTTGTCTATCTAGCCCATATACAACAATAGCCAGGGGATGCTCGCCATCTACCCCGAAGTTCAATCCTCAAAGTGTCCCATTCCTCTTGATTTGATCAAAGGCAATCTGGATCTCATATCCAGAAATGGCATAAATAACACCTATGCATTCACAATGTGCTACCCCATAATAGTAGGACCATAGTCTAGAGATCTCAATACCTCAAACGCACCTGCCTCTCTTCCAGTATATTACTAAGCCAATACATAGGAAGTTTGGGGGCCTTCCCCAAAACATTGCTTTGGTAGCCACAACATATCTCGGGACATGTAATAAAACTAAAGAATGTACTATTGTCACACATCTTCAACCTACATTATTAGTGTATATATGTTATACAGTGCAACTATAATGATGATTAATGCTAATTTGAAACAAATCATTGGTTTTATAAATAGTTTTAAATCAATGTATCAATGCCCAAAAAAACTATTTTCACTAATGCATAATATCTCTGTCAACACAAGGTAAAACTATAATTAAAATCTTGCAAATCATGCAAATATAAAAGTATTCATTATAATATGTTGTAAAATCATGACATAATATAAATGCTAATGATTGGCATATAATTAAATATATCATTAAGAAAGTCTCACATTCAAGGAATCAATTATTTTATGTTACTACTTAGACAACTAGTCATAGGAGTTAGAAGGTTAGTTGTTCTCTATAAGACAACTAGTTGTTTGAAGAATTGGTCGTCCAGATGGAAGTTTTCATAGATCAAAGTTACTTTCAATCCTTTTAAAATTTTCTCAAAAATTAGACGTTTATTCAGGAAATCATGATATATATTATATACACTACATGTCTTGTCACACAATTCTGAAAAAACTGCCTAAAATTTATAACTATAAAAATCAAATCTCTTGAAGTTCATTACTAGTAAATCCTTGCACAACATGGCTTTGAATTAACATACTCAAACTCTAATTAAAGGGATTTTGAACTGTTAGAAAGAATACTTCAACGGCTACAGTTGATATAGAAGATTTGGAAAATTCGACCGGTTTAAGGTAAAAATAAAGTCTAAAGTTTATGCTCAAGGTTAATGTGAATTTCAGAGGATTTTCTAAACGAATATTTCTTATTAAGATATATCTAAGTTATGCAACTAATAGTTTTGTCTTAGTTATATAATTCAAATACATAATCAGCATGTAATTCCTTGCTCCATAGATCAAAAATAAGGATTTTTTCATACTTTACATATCAAAATGGTATAAACTATAAACCAAAGAACATAGGGTAACTTGCAAGTTTTGTAAAATAAAACTTGATACTTCACAAATTGATCCTATTTCCTCATTTTTCTTTCTCATCTTATTCTCTACTTTCTCTCTCTTTTAGGTCAAAACATGCATAGGGTTTTGAGCATATGAAAGTGCACATTTTCTCTCCTATAAATATATATATTAATTACTTTACCAAAAAATATATATACTAATTAATTTTCTTAGTTTTCCTTTTACAACCTGAAATTCTAGTATTTGCTTTTAGGTGCCCTTCTTAAATTTTTATTCCAACAGCTATATTTTTTAAATTCTTTAATGTTTTAACCCTTCCTCCTTTATTTATTATATAAAGGTTCTTTTCTCATTTTACTTCTATAATAAGAACCCTCCAAGCCATAATTTACATCATTTTGAGGCATTAATTTCCTTCTTTAATATTTTAAATCTCAAATTGATGATCTAGAAGCTTCCATTTATCACCACAAATTAAATCTAAGATATTTTAGGTTGGGGTACTACATTTTACCCTCCTTACAGAAATTCCATCCTTGAAATTTACATACCTAATTCAAACAATTCTAAATACTAGAATTTAAACTCATATTCACATTCTCAAGTCACCTCTTATTCATTGTAACGGTGCCATAGGACTTTCACCAAGGGTAATTTCTTGATTATCAAGAACTTGGGATGCAAATATCTGGTTTAAAATCCATATCAAGTTCACATCCAAACCGTCTAAAGAAAATATGGATAGATATCCGATCTATTCCAATATCTGTCAAAATATTAAAATATTCATTTATAAGAGGACCAGATACATATATATATATAAGGTCTGATAAATATTTGTATGTGGTTATATATATATAAGTTATAGACCGTTGGATCAATACTAATCCAATAATTTAAAATTACTTAAACTAAAACCCTAAAAGTTTCAAAAGGTAAAGTAAAAGAGTAAACAATGAACAACCTCCATTTTTCTCTTGCAAGTCGTAGCTCTCCAGCTATGAGATGTCGGATTAAACTAGACAATCATGTACCCATTGATAGATGTTGAGTCTCATGTAGAATTGTTGTCAATCCCATGGTCAAAATTCTCATGTAATATGTATATGTATTGTAAGTGTCTATGCCATGTTAAGTGAAGACCACAAGTGAAGATGCCCAAGTATACCAAAGACTTGAAACCCAAAGTTTGATGCTTGTTGCAAAAATCTCAAAGATTCAAAGGTATAAATCATGCATGCATCATGGGAGGTTTTTGAGTGTGACTGGACCAAAGTATTTATCACATCATGTATGAAATCATCTAAAAAAATCCCAAGGTACAAGCCCTAGAGAAGGACCATTAAAGGGCAAAACAAAGTGCAAAAACTGACTGTCTAATCGATTACCAGATTGGTATTCGGTTACAACCCTAATCGATTACCAATCTAGTAATCAATTAGAGGTCAAATCGATTACAAAAGCAGTAATCAATTATGGCACTAACTAAGACCACAAAATTAGGTCTTGAGCACTAAACCCCTTCTTTATAATTGATTACAACAAGGATTGCAAAATCCCAAATTTTTACAACTCATGTATGTAATTGATTATGGTGTAATTGATTGCTAGTTTTGTAATCGGTTACAAGTGCTCAAAAATGAAAAAAAAAAAAAAAAACTTTGTTTTAAATTGTGGTTTAGGTAACTTGCCCATTGTAAAAGATTTCAATCCAACATTAGAGAGGGGTCCACAACCCCCTATAAGAGAGAAACTTTCCCTTTAAGGCAATCACTTCAAGCATCTTAAAGAGTGTTGAAACCCTTGCCAAAAGTGAGTCTTTTCCTTAAGAAACCTTCATCTCTTATTGTTTTAAGCTTAAAAGAACTTCTCCCTAGCTAAATACTACTCTCTAGTTTCTCTTATTCTCTTTTAAGCTTACATATATAGAGAAGAGATCTTTATGGGTTGTCCCAAAAGAAAACCCTTGTTTGGCTAAGTTCAAAGAGCTCAAGAGCCAAAGCTTAAAATGGTGTGGGTGTACTAAGGCATACTAGCTCTACAAAGAACACTCTTACTTTGTGTAAATAGAAACATCAAGCAACCTATGGTAATATTTTATTTCCCTTGCATTCATTTGCATTTTCATTCATTCTTATATTGCTTTGCTTCTGCCAGAGACATTGGAAGTTGTTTCATTTGCATTCTTGGGCCATGTTATTTCCAAGGATGGGATTTCTGCTGACCCAAAGAAGATTTAATCAGTTGTAGACTAGCCTAGACCAACCACTATGACCAAGATCCGTAGTTTATTAGGTTTAGACCAACCATTATGCCAAAGTACCCTTTCCTAGGTATAGCCCAAGACTAGCCTAGACCAACCACTACAACCAAGTTTGAATCAGTTGTAAACTAGCAAAGTTTGAGTGGAATGATGACTGTGAGAAGAGTTTTCAAGAACTAAAAGACTTGCTTGTGTCTACTTCAGTCCTTACACTACTGTCTAGCACAAGTGATTTTGCTGTATATAGAGATGCTTTACAGAAGGGCTTAGGTTGTGTACTTATACAGAATGTGAAGGTAATCGCGTATGCATCGAGACAACTCAAGCCACATGAACTAAACTATCCCACTCATGACTTGGAGTTACAATAGTGATTTTTGCACTAAAGATCTAGACACTATTTGTATGGTGAGACTTATGAGATATTCACAAATCATAAAAGTCTCAAATACATATTCTCTCATAAAGATTTGAATTTGAGACAAAGAAGATAGATGGAACTGATCAAGGATTATGATTACATAATTAACTATCACTTAGGAAAGGCTAACGTGGTAGCTGATGCCTTAAGTAGGAAGTCATGAACTCACTTACTTGTCTCAAAGTTGGGAGGACCGCCTTATTCCAAAAATTAAAAGACTTGAAGTTGAACTTGAGGTGAATGAGTTGAAAATGTTTTTTGAACATTTAAGGGTACAGCATATCCTTGTTGATAAAGTGAAGATAACCTAGAGTAGCGATCCGTTATTAATGAAGATTGTGTAAGCAGTGAAGAAGGGTGACAAAACCGACTTCTCTTTGCATGTTGATGGTACTTTGAGGTTTGGAAATCATCTGTGTTCTAAATGATGAAGAGTTGACAAGGATGATTCTTGAAGAAGCTCATGGAACTTCTTATGCAGTTCTCCCTGGTAGCACTAAGATGTACAAGGATTTGAAAGGAACATATTGGTGGAATAATATGAAGCATGAGATAGCTCATTTTATTTCTAGGCATTTAACTTGTTAGCAAGTCAAAGATGAGCATCAGAAGCCCGTAGGTCCACTTCAACCACTTGAAATTTCAAAATGGAAGTGGGAACATATTTCCATGGATTTTATAGTGGGATTGCCTAAGACAAACAAAGGTTAAAACTCTATTTAGGTGATAGTCAACCAATTTGATGAAGTCTACACATTTCCTACCTATTCGGATATCCTACCCACTAGATAGGTCAGCCAAGTTATACATTGATGAGATTGTGTGATTGCATGGAGTTCCAGCCAGTATTGTTTCCAACCAAGACCTACGATTTACTTCTTATTTTTAGGGTAGATTTTAGGAGGCAATGGATATGAAACTGAAATTCAGCACAGCTTTTCACCCCTAGACAAATAGGCAATTGAAAAGAACTATGCAAACACTTGAGGACATGTTGTGAGCCTGCATAATTGACTTCAAGGGAGGTTAGGACAATCATTTGTCATTGGTTGAGTTTTCCTACAATAATAGTTATCAGGCAACTATATAAATGGCACCCTTCGAAGCTCTTTATGGAAGATGTCAATCACCGATTTATTGGGAGGAAGTCGGGGATAAGAAAATGCTTGGACCCAAGTTAGTTCAAATCACCACAGAGAAGATCCAAATTATCCATGACCAATTGCGAACTGCCCAAAGCTGACAAAAGAGCTATGTCGACAAGAGAAGACGAGAACTCGAGTTTAAGTAGGTGATCATGTATTTCTCAAGGTTTCTCCATTCAAGGGAGTGACTAGATTCGACAAGAAAGGAAAATTAGATTCAAGATTCATTGGCCCGTTTGAAGTATTGAAGAAGGTGGGAGAGGTAGCTTATGATTTGGCTCTACCACCAGAATGGTCCCATGTTCATAGGGTGTTCCATGTGTCAATGTTGAGGAAATACATGTAAGATCCTTCTCATGTGCTAGAATACATCCCATTGGACATCACTCAGGATATATCATATGACGAACAACCTGTCGTGATCCTCAACCGCAAGGAACAGATACTACGCTCCAAGACTATACCTTTTGTGAAGTTTCTTTGGTACAATCACTCAGTTGAGAAAGCTACGTGGGAGGGCAAAGTTGACATGAAGGATAAGTACCTATATCTATTCCATGATCAAGGTACACAAATTTAGGGACTGAACTTTTATAAAGGGGGAGGATGTAACACCCTGCACTTGTATCGTGTAATGTTAGCAAGGTAAAACTGGTTTACATGCTAAATGGACTTAACCCAAAGGGCTTAGAAGACCCTAGGAAAACCCCAAGTCCTTGGATTTTGGCCCACGTGGAAGTGGGACATCTTTGGTGAATGAAAGGCTTGAGGTGAACCCAACTAAGCAAACTGGACCACCTTGAGCGCTTACAAATTCCCACAAGCGCTCATGAGGGGACCTCAAGTGCTCGCCATCACCTAGATCTGAAAATAAAAAGGGGGGTTTCTCCCCCTTATGATTGGAATCTTTCTAGAAAGGGTATTCCCGTACCTTGACATATATCTAACCTATTTTGCATCTAAATTAGACTAGAATACACCTAAGTTAAGAGAGATTAGAAGGGAGAGAGAATTGGGGGAAAAAGGTACTCACCCAAGCAAGGTAAGTTCCAAAGCTACTTAGATCTAGACTTGTTTAGATAGAATTTAGAGAATTGGACCTTAAATTCATGTTCTACATTAATTTCTCATTGAATCTACACAATTATTGTAGAGATTAACCATTGAGGAAGGTTTGATCAAGGTTTTTAAAAGAAAGAAGAAGATCGTAAGTACTCTTGTAAACTAATGTCAATTCCTTCTTTTTTTCTTATGAATCCTTATGATTTGATGGTGAATTCCACTGTTGGATTATTTTTTTGATTGAAAAACTATGAGAGCCTTGCTCTAAATTAATGCTCCTATAATTGCAAGTGATCTCTGTGTGAGTTGAATGGTATTGTCATCACATATGTCAAATTTCCTTTGAAGAATCCATGCTATCTATTGAAATATCATGTGAATTACTATGAACTTGAACCTATGTATGTTTTGATCTCATGTTGTTTTCTATTGATAGATCTACAATCTTTCCATTAAAATCCCTTTGTTAGATATGTAATTAACATGGATCTAAGATCGAATTGATGAGAACCCCGATGAAATTACTTATTATGGAACATGATATGATTGATTTAAGTGAATCTTATTGAATTACCATAAGAAATGTGAATTCCATTGAACTAACATGAAATTGAACATGAGATAGTACCTTTGACTGAAATAAAGTATGATTGAAACCTCAATTTCCACATATGGACTATGAAAATATTTTGACTTCATTGTTATAAAAGTCAAACCTTGAGTTCACATTACGGTAATAGGGTTCTCATTGCATTTAGGTTTGCCTTAAGGCAACGACATTCCCTAACATCTCAGTGTGTCTTACAGCAACAACACTCTCAACATCAAATTCATTAAATTTAATTTTTTGTTAACAAAATTTAGTATTTAGTTAATTCATCTAGAGATAAACAAAATCAAATCAAATTAAAAGTGTATTCATTATGATTAAAGAAAAAAAAAAAGAAAGTATGTAAAAGTAAAAAAAAAATGCCATCTCATGAGCACTTTTACCTGCCTGATGGGGGCACATTGGACAAAAGGTCATTTGACTGGTCCCAACATATTTTGTTGTGTTTCATCATATCATAC
>JAOXJP010040213.1:0-16431 GCA_025762735.1 Platanus orientalis
AATTACTAAGGGGTGTCAAGTAAAAACGGGAATAGTGTTTTTTCTTATAAAGTTTTAAGTTTTAATTGTTTTAATTTAAAGAAAATGAGTTTTTAGTTTTATATTTTATAAAACTTGGCTAACAAATTAAGGATTTTAAGAAGTTTCCAATTTTGACAATTTTTAATTGTTTAAGCTAGTAAGCTTATTTAAAGGCAACATCTCCCTATAATTTTACAATGAATGAAGAAATTGATGAATAAATAATTTTATTGCTTTCTAGCTCTTGGCTAGTGTGCTTTTCTTCTATGAAATCTAAAAACCAGGAGTGGTTTTCCCTAAAGGTAGATTTCTTTGGTTTATTCATGCTTGGTGGAAGCCAAGATCCCCTATTTTGGGTTTGGAAAATCTTCAAATCAGGTCTTTATCTTTTCTTTTTCTCTTTTCTTGTTTCCGCTATTTCACTTTGAATTTTATTGATATTCTTGGCCATCATTCTGCAACATCTTTGGTATCATCTTTATTGTACTGCATCAATGAAGACTAGAGACTATAGTGATCTTTCGGGTGAATTTTATAGACTTAAATCTAGGTGAAAACAGCAAGGTCATTAGGGAATTAGGGACTCACAACAGGGGGTAATAAAAAGGGTTTTAGGTTGGTTGTATGGTTCAGATAATGGGTGAAAACAGAGTTTGTTTAAGGTTAAAAGAGTAAAGTGATTAATGGAGGGTTATGGGTTTAGGAAGGGTTAAACATAGGCTGTATGGGAACAAACAGTAGGACTGAAACAGCAATCTTATTGGTTCTGTAGGTGGCTGGTTTTCAGGTTCTGTTTGAGGGAAACAAGGTATGCAATCAGGATTTGTGGGGTTTAGATTAGGTGATGCTAAGGATGTAAGGACAGGGGTACAAGACTGGGATAGCAAGATGTAGTAAGTCAATTGGTAGCTAAAACAGAGGCTGTTCTAGGAACCAAACCAGCTCTAGTCACTGCAGGGTATCAGCTTTAAATGGGTTAATTGGGGTTAGGTCTGAGGGCCCATATGTGACTTAAAGACTGTTCACAGAATATACTAGACAATATGTTTGAATTCTGATATCAATAACAGAACCTAATTGCCTTGATTGAGGTTACACAGCAAGATTATGAGGTTACAGACTGATACCAATAATGTAATCAAGGATTAAAGGTAGTAATTTTGGTTAAGAATATGATTCAAACAGGGAATAAACAATATGTTTTAAACTGTTACTGATGGGATATAACAGGCTGATGGGTTAGGATAAAGGAACTGAAACAGGGTATGATCTGGGTAACAAAATCAGAGAATTAATTTTAGAGTTAGGTTAAAATCAGAGGATAACTAGGGGTTGATGTAACAGTGTCTACAGGGGCAGCAAAGAGGTTAGTATCTGGAAAGAGCAAAGGACAATAAAGAAAAAAGAAAGAGAAGATAAATTACTGTACCTTTGTGGAGTAATCCTACAACACACTTAGGAAATCCCTTCCAAAGCTTCAAGGTTTGGCACAAAAACTTGAATAAGAGAGGCACCCGAATTGTGGAAGCCAAAACCAGGAAAAATTTGTTTCTTTCATTGCATAACAATTTAAAAACGTGCAGTAGAACTTAATCAAATACTAAGCTCCCATTTCACTATGTTGAATTAATCTGGCACCATAAGCCTCCCTCTTAACATTAGTTCCCCAATCAACTTTCCCTAAACCTCCTCAAGGAACACTAGGCTTTATAGCAACTCTCCTTCAAGATCCTCAAACTTAGTTTTCTTCTTAATTTTCCAGGCTTACTCTATACACCTTTGTGGTCATTGAATTTTCTTGTTTGACTATAACACTGAAACACCACCCAACTTTAAAACAAGTAACTCTAATTCCAAATGTAAGAACCCAAAAATCCCTAGCTCACAAATCTCTATAGTGCACAATACCATAATAAAGTAGAACTAAAAAGGAAAAAATATGAAGCACAAAGAAAAGAGAAAAAACCAAACTTTTCAATTAAATTAAATTAAATCAAATTCAAAACAATTACCCTAAAAGAATACATTCCTTATTTAAATAACTATTCTTCCAACTTTTAATAGGGCTCAAGTCCTACAACAACTCCTACTTTGATTACAATAAACTACAACTCCTAGTTTGACTAGAATAAAGCAAATACAGACTTAATAGGATAAATATAAAAATAATAATAATACAAAATCTAAAAGACATTGGTTTATATAATTATAATAATAATAATAAAAGGAAAGTTTGGGAATCAAAACAAAGCAACAAAATGATCTCGAGAAAGAAAAATGTTGGAACAAGAAAACGAGAAGCATATGAGTTATTTAGTCTTTGATTTTGTATCCAACTATCATCTTGAATATCTAGCTAAAGTAAGGGGGTGTGTGCACGCACGCGTGAACTGAATAAGACAGAATCAATCTCTTTTTTATTGGGACAAGAGAGATTCAAGAAAAAGAGAATGAGAAAGGAAGAGAAGAAGAAAAAATACCTGTGCTTCCGATGAGAAACAAAAGCATGAAAACGACTCAATCGATTTGTATTGAAGCGAAATCGAATGTGAGAAATCCACATTAATAAGTTTATGAGACCGTAAGAAACGAATTTCTGGTCTATGAAGAAGAGCTCTCGAAGATAAAAACGCTCTGTTGATGTAATTATCAGAAAAAATCTTCGAGGACGAGCGCGTTAGGGCTTCCATCGACCAATGCACCAGTTTAGCTTTTGCTTCTGTGTTTGTTTCAGTGGAGAAGAGTGAGCGAGATTGAGAAGAGAGGAACCAGAATTTTTAAATAATTCCATTTTCGTACAATCCACTTCTGGTGGCTCTAAATGCTGAACCTTTTAATAAGACGGGGCCCAGCGTATATTTGACTGCAGGTTTATCAGACACGTTGCAACATCTGATTGAATCTCATTATATAGCCTGTTCTGATCTATTACACGATGGGTCCCTTACAACCTGGAAGACCTCACTTGAGGGACTGCTTTTTAACCGTCGGATTAGTATTAAGGTGGCCACGCCATTAATAGATGGGTAAACGTTCAATTGATTTAAATCTAACTTAAGAAATGCGGACCCACTTTGAATCGGTTCCATAAGATTCAAACCTCACAGCATGGATTTGGTGCATCCCTTTACCAAACACCTAAAGTTTTCCCACATACATTGGGACACACTACGCTGAAAAAGTGACATACACTTATCACTTTTCAGTGTTGATGCAAGCCTTGTCAGGTCCTTATATGCATTGTAAACGGATTTTGTGTGCAACACCTTTTGAGAGCCCCAAGATTTGGTCCTTCTAAAGTGCACCTAAGCTGTCCCTGCATGGGGCACATATCATATCAAGAAGTGATTTAAACCTTTTCCTACAAAGTGTAAAAGTGATGTGGCCCCCTACATGCATGCAAGGGATAGGTTAGTGGCACTTGAGGTAACATCATCTCTGGTTTGAATGAATAAGTGCCACTCTAAGTCTTGCTCATGGTGTTTGACAAAGGGTGTATTAATAAATGCAAAGGTATTTACTTATTGTGTATTTAACAAATTACCCTCCTTGGATCCATGTATATTGACTCAAGCACCCTTTGCTAGGCCACATGTTATGCATTAATTGGTAACAGAGTGGTACTTGTCCATTAGACTAGAGATGATTTAAAAGCATGACACTTTAGCTTTGTATGTTACAAGATAAACCATGGGAAAAGGAAAATTAGGAAAATTGTATTTTAACCCCACTTTCATGTTGTCTGATGCACAAGGATAACAGATGAAAAAACTTGATAAAACTGATAAGGGTGTTGAACCTTTCTCATGTTTACCATTTTCTTCATATATTTAGTCATTCACCTATTCCTAGCAAAACGATGGGAGTAATGGGGGAAGGGAAGGGAAGGGAAGGAAATGAACAGTAATTTTTCTTTTCTTTTCCTTTCTTTCATTTTCTAAGATAGTTCTACTTTTCCCTCATTTTTCCATAGTTTACCTTGTAACAGACAATGCTGGGGGCGCCAAATCTCAATCGGGGAAACCCCAGGTTGCCAGGTTAAGATGTTCATTAATTCTGCCGCACCTTGGGTTAACCTAGATTAGATCAGATTAGGTTTGGTTTACAAGTTATACCCAACCCAGCCAAAAGTCGGGTTTCAACCAAATTGGTTTGAGTTAATACAACCCAAATTGCACCCCTACGTAGAACCCTTTTGGGTCAACAACTAAGCTACCACATGTGGGGTTCGTAACACATGCAAATTCCTTTCATACCTGATAGGGACAAGCACATTACCAATCCAAAGGATTGCTTACTTGATAGATGATCCTCGGGGATGCAACCACATAGTTCTCACATGCTAGATCACGATTATGTGAAATACAAGGGAGCATTTTTTTTTTTTTTTTCTCATTTTATGACAAGAGTCCAACATTGCAAAGAATATGGATTCAGTTTGGATTGGCCAGCTTATTCCTCCACATGGTTCAAGAATCAGGGAGAACATAATTGATTGAGGAGTATTGTTTATGCAGCCTAGAAATACAAAGATGTCTTTGAGGTTGGATTGGGATCCATGCTGAGTTCAATGGGGGGTGCATCAAAGGCGAGGGTCCAATTTTCTTCTCTTTTTTTTTTTTTTTTTTTTGATACAAAAAAATTGAAAAGTCATCAAGAGAAAAAATGTCATATTTAATAAATATGCTATGTATAAAGAGAGGTCAAAAAAAAATTAAGAAGGAAATTTCAGAAAATTCTAATGATGATAAATATATGGAATTTGATGATATATCATCTTAGGATTATTATAACTCATCGACTAAAATATTAAGGCAGAAACTCAATCTTCTCTTACTCGAGTTTCCCCTATCCATGATTCCCTTCCCTCATAAAGGAGATCAACTAGATCTACTACAAGAAAAACCCCTAAGTCGGTATTTATTCTCTCGAAATTCTTTGTTATTGATTGACAATGTTGAACCAAAATGGTCTAAATAAACTATGCAGATTGAAAGTAGAAGTAAGAGAGTGGTTGTAATGGATGATGAGATGGATTCATTATCATCAAACATGAGATTTCGTTGAGCAACCCAAGGATAACAATTCTCTATATAACAAGTGGATCTACAAGTTAAAAGAAGAGTATGATGGATCCAAACGATCCAAAATAAGAGTAGTTATGATGGGATTTCAAAAAAGGACAAGTATCAACTATTCAAAAATATTTTCATCCATTATGAACCTATCTACTGTTAGACTAATTTTAAGTATTGTGCCAATAAAAGACTAACATCTAGAGCAACTAAATGTAAAAAAAACAATGTTTCCACACGGTGTTTAAACTCAAGAAGACCTTGCATGGGTTAAAACAAGCACCTAGACAGTAGTATATCAAGTTTGATAGTTTTATGCCTAGTAATGGATATAATAGATATCATGCTGATTACTTTGTTATTTCAAGAAACTTGGTAATTCTTCCATTATTCTCCTCTTTTATATAAATGATATGCTTGTTGTGGATTCAAACATGATTGAAATAACAAGGTTAAATGAACACTCTCTAAAGAGTTTTTTTATATATGATTTGGGCACAACAAAACAAATCCTTAATATGCAGATTAGCAAAGACAAGGTGAACAGGCAGTTAAGGTTATCCCATGCACAGTGCATTGCAAAAGTACTGGAAAGATGTAACATGGATAATACTAAGCCAGATAGCACTCCTCTAAAACATCACCTCAAACTTTCTAAAAAGTAGAGCACAACAACAAATGAAGAAATATAACACATGTCAAAAATAACATATGTATCCACAGTTGTTAGTCTTACTTATGCTATGGCATGCAACAAACCAGATATTGTTCATACAGTGAGAGTTGTGAACAAGTTCATGAATAATCCAAGTAACGAATATTTGCAAGTCATACAATGAATTATGAGATACTTGAGAGGTATTACAAATTTATCACTAAGGTTGTCAATTGGGTCGGGCTGGCACAAAGCCTGACATGTTTAACCCGAAAAATAACCAGGCTAAACCAACCAAATTCTAGGTTGGGCTGAGTTTTGATCCAACTTATAGGGCAAGTACAAGTTCAGACCAAGGCCTAACCCGACCCAGTCCAAATTAGTAAGCAAATAATAATTTTATTTATATGCTGACATTAAGTCTATTTTTCTCTTCTTCTTTTTGGATCCATATATTTTTACAAATTTACTATCACCAAATAGTTCAAGCATCAACTATTCAAAAAAAAAAACCCAAATAATATGCATTTAGGGAAAATTATGGACCTAAAATCAACCCAAAAATTAAGTAAAGAGTTTTAATTCAAGCAGCCCAAACTTGGACCAAAGCCCGTTGTTTTAAAATGGGTTGAGTTCAAACCCAACTTTTAGGCCCAAAGCTTTAGTCCGATCAAGTTCGGGTTCAGGTAAAACATTTCAAGCTAAGTTCAAGCAGACATCAACCCGACTTAGCTAGTCCAATTGACAATTCTATTTGTCACCATGCTACAATAGTGCCAAAAATAATCTTTAAGGATATGTTGATTATGACATGACAAAAAATCTAAATAATTGAAAGAGCACTACAAGTTACATCTTATCTTTACTTTAGGCAGTGCACCAATGAGTTGGGGTTCAAGTTTGTAGAAAATTATTACTCTATCAACTATGAAAGTATATGTCATTTATGGAAGCATGCAAGGATATGATATGACTAGTCTTTCTTAAAAGAGTTGAACAAGGAACAAACTACAAATTTTATACTACCAGTTAAAGTGCAATTTATTTTGCCAAAAATTCAGCCTTTTATACAAGAACAAAGCATATCGATATCAAATATCGCTTTATATGTTACTTTAAGAGTAGAGAATAAGGTGGTTACCATTGAGAAGCTGAAGACTTGTTTAGCTTTTGTCAATCTTCTAGCTTAGGAACATGGAGGAGATTCACACCAAATTTGTACTCTTGTTTAGTGTTTTATATATAGAACTAGATTGTTTGCAATTAGTCTCTAAAATGGGAGATTGCTGAGGATGGAACCTGATTTTCCTAAGATTCCTATTTGGCCCACTTATGTCATATATCTCCAATGAACATTCTATTTCTATTTGTTCAATCAATTACAATATTACAATTTATAAATTGAATATGAATTCTTATGTAATCTTTTCTAGTGTGTGCTTACGTAAAAAAATATGTTCTATAGAATATAGAACGATTTCCATTTCATTTGATATAATTCAATTCAACTATTGATCAAAATTTTAAAAAAGTTTATTTAATTGTATGCAATTAGATCAATCAAATCTTGGTATTGATATGTAATGATTCAGGCTAATTAATCCGTTCATTTTGCAGTATAATGAGAAATTTAAGAGAGAGAGAGAGAGAGAGAGAGGAGTTTACAAATAACAACTGGATGTATTGTTGCCTAAGTACTGCTTGTGCATCCTCAAAATACAATGCACCTTGTTGCACAAGTCGAACCATGTACATTGTTGTCTTTGGTGTCTTCGTACTCTTCCTTTACAAGAACCTACTCCGATAATTACAACTTTTAAAAACCAAGTGATTAGCACCATTTACCTCAATTTCCCTTAGAAGATAGTAGTAAAACACATTGAACAAATCAAATTAATTGGTGAGGTTAACCTTGATGCTAAAATTATATGTTCGGCTTTAAGGATCATGAAAACATTAACAAACTTGCTACAATGAGGAAAGCAAAGGTAGAGACGTAGATTAAGCTAGATGCATTGGAAGTGAGTGTCAAAGAGTCTTGTTGAACCAAAAGCTATTTTCAAAAAAAAATTTAATGTCTCCCACAAAAGGAATGTCGATTGAAAAATCAATTTTGTCAATGAGATTGGAGCATGTACTTTCCTAGAATTTGGACATCTAAAACTAGGAAAGCATAGAGAAATTAAGACATGGTAGGTTTAGAACCAAACAATATTCTAATAAAGGTGGAATCCACCATGCACGGGAGATATACATCATCTTAGTAAACTATATTGATCAACAAGATCATAAAAGCTACAACAATGTCTAATAAATGGAGGAAAAACATCATGCTTCCTATTTACACAAACATTGGAGATATATAGAATTACACTAATAATGACACAAACTATCAAGCTTTGTGGGAGAGTGACTCGATAAATCCAACATGAAACCAAAGTTCGAGAAATTCAATTCAAACTTTGTGCCAAGGAATTGGTAACCAACGCTATTTTCTTAGACAACTAATTAAAATTTTCAAATAAATGAAGAAAGATCTTCACATGGTCGTTATCGACCATGTGAAGCAAAATGATCTTTCATATGACCGCAATAAACAATCACTCTGCTCAGTGAATCAATTCTAAAATGGAATTGAATGAGTATGACAAAGATGAAGATGATGTGATGATTGAGTAGTAAGACTAAAAAGGATGGATTTAAATAATGAATGTAATTATGAGAAGTTTGGCATAGCACCAAAAGTTCGCAAAGTGAAGAGAAGCTGACTAGATGGTTCAATCACTTGCAACAAAAACCAGTGCTATAACAAATAATTGATTCTGATGGAATGAAAGTTTTGGCCTTGGAGATGAGAGTGGAATGGCAAAACAAGATTCATGTTGCAGACGCCTAATAATTGAGATAAGACTTTGTTTGAGTTGAGTTGAGCTGAATTTGGTGCCAAGATACCCAGGATTGAAACAATTGAATCGTGGGCTATAGGCCACAGCAGAGTCCTTCAAAACAGTACAACCAGATGTGCACTCCTGACACAAATACCAGTGCATCCAACAAATTTACGAGGCAGAATTCGTAACTACTGGCAAGTAATCACTGTATGGCTGTATGCCTTCTTGCCTGTAGTGGCGACATACACACCCTTTGGACATTGATATGGTATCCAGAATTTTATGGCCAAGACTGTCGATCAAAAGAAGTTCAAGTAAGAGGCAAAAATTTGCCTGGTCTTGAGTGTAAACTTGCGTTTGCTATAATCCCAATTGTGATAATATAATGGGTCCAATGATACAACCATTGTACAAGTCCAAAGGGAGTCGTCTCCTTGACGTTTAAAATAAACTTTTTTGTTTCACCACCTATAAAACAGATCCTCTGCAGTATGCGACATATACACAAAAGAAAATAGAACTCCAACCAAATTTGGGCAGGGATTTTAAATTTTTTGTATACATGTACCGTACGCACTCAATGAACTTTAAATGTTGTTTAACTTACTGCAGAGAATCCCGAGTCTGTTTACAACAACAAATCCTCGAGGCACCCAAAGAAATGTGACTCGGGAACATCTGTTATAAGTAAAACTACATTAGAGTGCCATAAGTCTATACAACACGCCCAACTTTGGTTGGATTTTAAGGGAAAGAAAATTAGATGAGTACTTTTTAAATTTTTGAACGCGTCGCATTTTAAGAACCATGGCACATTACTGCAGAGGATCCAGATTCATTTAATACACCACACAAAAATTTCAGTACCAGTCCATTCATCGTGCACGTTCTCGTGCTTTTTATGAACTAAAAATTTCAACAATAATAAATCATGATGCAGTTATTTGAATGTGCTGCAACTCTGGATTTCTATATGGCCATGTAGAAACCAAGACACAACCGTGCTCTTAGTTGCAAGGATTCTCTCTTTAATCAACAATCAATTAAAGACACTAACTCGTTGAGGCTTGGCCAAAAAACAAAAACAAAAATTTACACCACAAGAATAATAAAAAAAATTTATAATCAATAGAGAATTTAATGACTTAAAACTTCTTGTGCTTCCAGGATATCAATTTGGAAACGGGCAGGACCCCAGTTCAACCATTCAGAATAAAGGGTCACCTGAACAATCCTATGATGTCGTAAATACACTAAAAAATGTGTAACAAAAAAGTTGGGCTCAATCCTTCGATTCAACCACCTTGGTGGGACAATTTCAATGCAACCAGACGGGTTATCCAGATTTGACCAGTTTTAAGTAGATCAAGTTATCTAACCCAACCAATTGAGAGGCTGGGTCACAATCAACCGGAAGTTACAAAACTATGTTAACACCTGCTCTTTATTGTAATTGGTAGACTGAGAGGGGCCAACTTCAGGACATCCAAATTTAACAAGTTTTAAGTAGATCCAGTTATCTAACCCAACCCAATGAGAGGCTGGGTCACAGTAAACCGGAAGCTTAAAAACTATGTAAACACCTGCTCGTTATTGTAATTGCAACACTGAGAAGGGCCAACTTGCTCTATTTTCTTTGGGTTACATTTTCATAAAAAGAAAAGGTTTTCTGCACCAACACTGCAGCAAAATGAGTCTAATTGGCAAGTCTTCATGCAATTGACCGGAAGTACCTGTTTTACCCCCTCAAACTCTCCACGAGGCAAGTTATGTGTTCTCATTATTAAATATATATTAACACAAAATTACAGTTACTCATCCCAAAAAAGGAATCTTCATTTGCCTTTTTTCTATTTAGAGAGAAGAATTGCTCATTCTTGCACATGCAAGAAACAACGCATTTTTGCCACATGGCAAACGGTTGAGATGGAAAACACAGATCCCTCCCGAAACACACATTGTTGGTGCAGAGAACCTGCCCCTTTTTATAGATTTGGATGAGAGACCATAGAACTGGCTTCTTCCTAGGAGCCTTCAGATCTCCATGAATAAATGAAGAAAAATGCTCAATTTCTTCCACCTTTTCTCCACTGCATATTTTCATTTTCCTCCCCTTCCAATCTCCAATGGATTGTTTGCCAGCCTCATAGTGGCTAATACTCTATAAAATTACTCTTATTTATAGAGTATAGATTCAATGTATGTTACCTTGACGAATTTGCACGCTTATGTGGTTGACTATTTATCATGGATTTAGAGCTCCCGAGCACATCTTCAGCAGCCTGTAAAGTATCGATCATTAGTCAAGAAAATAAAACAGGCCTTCAATAGTAAATGCATTTAAAATCACTGATAATTTCTACTTGCTTAAGAAAATATGATCCAGTAATATATATTGCATCTTACAAGGACATGTGGTTAACCGAATCAGGATATGTTGCTCACTGGCTGCCAAAGCAGAAGTTACAGCTTATGCCTAGAGATTCTTAGTTATAACTCTCTATGTTTGTGATTTTTACTTCCTGGTTTAACTTTATTTATTTATTTATGGGTTTGGGGAGGGGGGAGAGAGAACTAAGAATTACATGCCTAGAGAGCTATTGCAGTTTAAACAACTGATTGTTGATGCAAAAGCTTTACGACCACATCTCCCACCAAGTTTTTACAATGTACTCAATGCATGACAACAATGAGACAGTTGCCACCATGAAAACACACACACCAAATGACAAGAAAGCTACTACATTTTAAAAGTGATCGTTGATGCAAAAGCTTCGAAACCAAGTCTTACAATGTACCCAATGGATGACATAACACCGAGACAATTGTCACTAGGAAAACACACACACACACACACACACACAGACAATTTAAAAGAAAAATAGAATAATAAGAATAAGAGAAAATTTGATAAAAGATAGCCTAAAGGGGGGTTTGCTTGGATAAGAGCTAGAAACCATGCTACGAAGACCTACACAATAGATGAGGAAGTTCCATGTTTAAATACAGTAAATGGGCACAAGTATCCCACTTTTTCCACCTTTGCTCTCACACCTTGACCCAACATGAGATAACAAAAAAAAAGGGACATGTCCTCATCCCAGAAAAGCGTTACCCAGTACTACCCTCATCCAGAAAATTTTCTCCCTCTAACCCTTATATCCAAGAAAAATGAAAATAAATTTTTTTTAGCTACGAATTAAATCAATTATTGCAGACGTTATTGAACCTCAGAAGTGCTGGCATCAGGTAAAGTTTCTTCCTTGGGCAACTCGTCCAGTCCAGGACTAGCAATATCCCACAAAAATCCATTTTCATCTCTAAGAGAAAGCTTATCCAAATCTTTATCCACAGCTCCAGAATCAGTTGGAATATATTCTGTTGCAATATATGCCACATAGTTATCTGCATAGCAAGGCATTCAAAATTTAAAATAGCATCTAATTATGGTTTACATGTCATAATTATTGCCAGAAAAAAATTGCACTCAAATATATCAGATGTAGATGGATGAATAAATCAGTATAAAGTATTTGTTGCAAAAAAAAAGTATTCAACTAGAGTAGTCATTATTGATGAATATAATGAAAGCAAGCTTTTCTTGTCTATGCTGCCATATATGTTATGAACAGCATGGTAGTTCATCCCTGATTACCAAAATCACATAAATACAACTGTACATCATCATGCATTCTATCCCTGCACTCCAAACAAAAGGCAACTGCAAACAATTTTTTATGATAATATAAATCAAAAAACTGGATTGATGGCAAAACATTATACATCCCTATTGATTCATTTACTTATAGCCTGTTTGACAGCCACCTGTAATGTAATCATTTCATTTGAATTTCTCAAGGCATTTGTAGCCATGAGGTGATGGTTTGTAATGAAATCAATCAAATTTATACTGATTTGTTAACTACAATTAGAAATGAAGTCATTTTAGGTTTTTCTATAAAATGAAATGACTTGTGTTATCAAGCACAAATCGGTGCAAATCTGAATGAGTTCATTACAAACCATCCCATTGTGGATACAAAAGCCTTGGGAAATTCAAATGAAATGATTACATTACATGTGGCTGCCAAACGCAGCCTTACTGTGTTTGGTTGTCACTCAGAATGAAACCATTTCATCTTGATTGTTTCATAGTATCTGAGTGTGTTTGATCCCCCAACGAAAATGGATTGATTTCCATTAATCACCAAAATACAAATGATAACATAAATCATTTCATTTATAAAAAATCTAAGATGATTTCATTCTAACTTTAGTTAACAAATCAATATGAATCTGAATTAATTCATTTTGAACTATCACCTTATGGCTTCAAATGCCAAGAAAATTTCAAATGAAATGATTTCATTACAGGCGGCAACCAAACACAGCCTTACAGTTACATTTAAATAATTGTACACCAAAAGCCCATCGATTTGTAGATTGCTGTTACTTCAGTTGCACATACATACAAATATTTGTTTTATATGTATGTATGCTATGTACACACATATGTATTAATAAATGAGCATGATCATATATACTCAGTATAAGTATAAATAACTATAATTATATATATCTTACATACTGTATACTGATCATACATATACTTGTAAGTATTATCATCAATATTGTTATAATACTTAATCTAAGCATTTATTATGTACATATGCAATTTTAGCATTTCTACAAATAAGCATTATTAAAGGTCTAAGAGAACACACTAAACACAGTATACTGATTGTATATACACTTGTAAGTATTATCATCAATATTGTTATTATACTTAATAAAAGCATTTATTATAAGTATTGCAATTTTAGTAATTGTACTAATAAGCATTTATTATAGGTCTAAGCAGACCCACTTAGAACAATAAATACATATTCTAAAAAAAGTTCATAATTAAATACAAATAGGTCATGTGATGAGGACAATATTAGTAGGCTCATGTATGTACCCCCAGATAGAAAAGTAAGTTTTTAGAAAGTTTTATGTTTTTGAAAACTTGCCTAATAAGTTTCTAATTTTAGAAACTTTCTAATATTTTATGATTGTAAGCTTATTTAAGGGCACCCCCTCCCCCTATAATTTCAATGAAGCTTACTAAACAAAAAGTGTTTGAATTTGGGTGGTCTCCCGAGGTGGCCATGGGCCTTCTCTTCTTCCCTAGGGTGACACCACTAGGCTCCCCTCTCTCTCTCTCTCACTCATGGGTTGTAGCATCCCTAGGTGCAATCATTGGGCTCCCTCACCCTCCCAATTTCTCAACTTCTCTTCTTCTTCTCCTTCTCCTTATTCTTCTTCTTTCTCTTGTAGTACTCCTCTCATACTATTGGAAATTTATCGACATTAAAGGATTAAAGTGCTAGACTCCATTAACAGGGCATGTGTTGCTGAAATTATCTGGGTTTACAAGGTTCTTTGTGGGTTTTGATCCTCATGTGATCCCCTACCAAAGCCCTCTCTTTCCCATACGATTCCCTCCTAACTTCTTTCTTAAAAATTAAAGATCCACTGCTGTTTTGCCTAAACCTCCATTAAAGAATCTTTGGTTTTTTTAAATTTCAAATTTTAACAAAGCAAATCTTATCCAAATCTAATGAAATTTTAACTCTCGACCCTTTGAATGATGCACTACTGATTTGAAAAGTTTCCAAATTTTCTAATGCGTCTGAAGGGCATTTTTGTAATTTCATATTTTCTTACCAAAATTACAAAAATACCCTTTTGGGTCTTTTTCTCTTTTTTCTTTTCCTTTTTTCTATTTTAACTCTCCTGTTTCTTTTTTGATATCATATTTTTTGTTTTTCTCAATTTTTGGGGCCATTTGTGAATTTTAACATCCCAATCTTGAGTTTTGCTTCCGCACTGTAATTTGACAAAATATTTGATAAAAATTCAGAAGTTCAATTTTGATAAAAATTTCACCCCGGTGAGTTATAAAAATTTTGGCGGATATTTCGTTGGAATGTTTTGATATATTGAAAGATATGTAAAATTAAGAAAATATTGAAAAAAAAAGGTTTAAAAATGAAACTTCATGAATGTTAAAATAAGCATGATTACAAACTCAAAGGAATAAGGGACCAGCATAGGAGCTTCAAAGATGATATGGTTCATGTTAGCACAACAGAAACAGCCTTGATATTCCACGTGATAGGGCAGGGCCTAAATCCACTCACAATCTATGCAATAAAGAATAAAGCAACAGAAAAGAAATCAACAATCACACAAGACAATTATTTTTATGTGGTTCGGCAAGATGCCTACGTCCAATATAAGAATAGTAAAGAATGTACGAAGCACTCTACGTAAGCTCTCACCCTAGAATCCAAGCCCTTAACCCTATTACACACTTCCCCCACATCTCTTAACCTTGTGAAAAACTCCCTTTTCTCACATTTTCTCCACCTTGACCCACATATCGAAACCACCCTAGAAAAACCTACACTTGTCTTTCTTAGTGAACTATGCATCATATATACATGGAATGCACCTCCACCTTGAACCTGAATCTAACTTGTTTGCTATCCTCATAAACAACCATTGACCTTGAAGAATCACCACTACACATACCATTGAATCAATTCAATCCTAACATCATCCAACTCGATTAAAATACATCAAATACACGTGTAGCTGCCCCAAGTCAACTCCAGAGAGGGACCTCAATTCATTCTCTCTAATCGCAAGATTGTCTTGCCATTGTCTTCCGAGTACCCCATTTCCAGTTCCCCATCAAAGTCAAAGGAACACCATTAGTAACCATATTCCCTATCAAACAAGACAAACCATCACACTTTTCTCATTTCATTAGGACCAAACAACCACATGTGATTTTCATGGCTCCACCTACAGCAAAAAAACTACAACCCATGGAGTCCAACCGGCCTAGTAATAATAGATTCTTGCGCACCATTGAGACATACGCCACATCACCCAGAGTGCGAACCATTCCATCAAACATTTTGATCTTCACCGTCCCAAGACCTGTGACGTCACAAGTTGACCTGTCACCTAAAGAAATAACAAATGTCTTCTTTTCTTAGAACATATCAAAATATTCTTTCTTAAAGCATATATGAACATGACAACCTGAATTTAATATTTACTCATCAAGAAAAAAAGTTTTCATACCTTTGAGACTATGAGAACATCTTCAATGTATTTCCTCTTACTCCTCTGCCAACGCTATAATGGGATTATCACTTTTCTTTCTATCAGCATGTACAAGACTATTCCCCCTTAACGAAATCATATTCCTTATAGTTGAAACATTGCACCTTGCCCTTTCTTCTGGACTTGGTCCCGGACCTGTTATTCCCAGTTCCCCTCACAAATGACCTTCCTTTGTAATTCTCCACCCAACTAACCCAAAATCATGACCTCCTTCAAGATTTGGCTTCCTTTTAATCTCATTAGAAAGAAGCAATGTCGTGATGTCCTCTAGGCTTACGGTGTCTTTCCCAAACAATAACGTTGTCACCAAGTTGTTGTAAGAGTAGGAAAAAAGGTAAGTAAAAGGGCCTTGTCATCTTCCTCCACCTTAACATCAACTTTGTGCATTTAATTCAAGAGTTTGTTAAACACGTTTCAGTATGGCAACAGATCCACACCTTCCTACATCTTTAGCCCATAAATTGTCGTTTCGGTTATAACTTGTTGATGAAACTTTCACATGTAGAGTTTCTCCAACTTCTCCTATAAACCAGGTGTCAAATCCTCATTCATAATTTTAAATATTATGTTATCCGCAAGATAGAGACAAATTGTGTTGATTGCTCTC
>JAOXJP010040224.1:0-16431 GCA_025762735.1 Platanus orientalis
GGGGGGGGTTTCCCTGCCTTTTGAGCCTTGTGCATTTAGTTTGGTCAAATAAAGTAATTTTGTTCTTACAACATCATATCTTGCTAATTGTAGCAATTTTGTTAAAGCATTAACATGTGATTTTGCAAATGGATACTTACAGAGTTACAGGTTACTGGAGATTAATTCAGATGAAGTCTTTTTCTGGAGAAGTTTCCCCAAAGGTGAAGAAGGAAGAAAATGACTTTGAATCTAGTTCCCAAAGACACTTGGATTACAGTCTTCAGAAACCTGCAGAAGTTATTTCATTGGATGGGGAGGAAGATGATGAGGTGCAGATCATAGAGGATGATGATGCCCAATTCAATGAAAATGCTGCTCCAAATCAGCTGGTGGTTTATAATCCTGAGGCCAATGGTGCAGGTCAAATTGAACCAGTTCCTAACTCCATTGAGTATCAACCTCCACCCTTCCCTTGTTATTCAACACCAAATCCACCTTCGAGAGTTTTGCCCTCTGTAGGGGCATTCACTGTCCAGTGTGCTAACTGTTTTAAATGGAGGCTCATCCCTACAAAAGAGAAGTATGAAGAAATACGTGAAAGCATCTTGCAGCAACCATTTGTCTGTGAAACGGCACGTGATTGGCGGCCCAACATATCCTGTGAGGATCCAGCTGATATTTCCCAAGATGGTAGCAGGCTCTGGGCTATTGACAAGCCTAATATTGCTCAGCCCCCTCCTGGATGGCAACGGCTGCTTAGGATCAGAGGTGAAGGGAGCACCAAGTTTGCAGATGTGTATGTGTTCCTTTTCCATTTAACAGTTTATAAGGAATTCTTATGTCTATATGAATGAATATTTCTGCATAACTCATAAAAATAAATATTGGAATCTCTCTTATTTCATCTTGTGTCTTTATTTAAAAAAAATGATAAATGATAACACTCACCTGTATTTTCTCTAAAGACGAATTTAATCATTGAAGGGTCATTGCTTTGGTGCAATGGTAGTGACTCGGGCTGCCAGCATGAAAACGCGGGTTCGAGTTTTGTGAGCAGCCACTTTGTGCAAAAAAGCTGGAGGTTAGGTCTGTCTCTGGTCCAACCCTCCCAGTACACCCTGTAGTTACGGGACCAGCACTGGGTAATGACCTTTATGAATTTAATCATTGAATTTAAAAATATCTGGAAGTTCTGGATAGGAGATTGCTTGCTGAGCTAGATTCTTCTTTTGGGCTTTTTTTTTTTTCCGTTGAGGCTTGAGGTATTAATTTGTTTGGGTAAAGTATTGAAGGAGGTTTTTGTCTGGGTGGTTTCCTTGAGGAGTTGCTGATTGGATGCTTTTTTCAGATGGGTTTTTGTAGAGGTTTCATTTTGGTTGTGCTCGTGTTCTATCTCATCGATGGAAGCTTGGCCTTAGGGTCTCTTCATCTTACTTAGCCCTGTCCATTGTGGTTTCCACAGAATTATTGCATTGTTAACCCTTGGGTTGTATTTTGAAAATTTCCCCTTTTACTAATAAGTAACTGTCAAAAATATTATTTTTTAATGTTGATATCCATTTGTAGATTAGAATGTGTGGATTTCTCACCGTTCTTCTGTCATGGGAATTTTGTCCGTAGATTCTCTTTTTCTTGGCATATGATGGTACTAACTGCCACGTTATGGTTGATCGAGTTTGGTTGCTGAAACTGAGTGTGGAAAGGATCAATCTGGAGATCCTCTAAACTTGAAATGTTGGGATATGGATATGGGAAGAGTAAGGTTGTATGGTGTTTTTTAGTTGGTTGAAAACCCCATTACAGGGTTTTTGATTGGATTGGACTCAAACTTTGGTTTCCAAGAGGCAGTAGTGGTGATCATGACAAAGTGGGCCTCCTCCACACTATAGATGATCACCACCCTCCATCTTGTTTTACTGATTGGACATGAGCTTAAAGGAGTCATTTTGAGGTGGATCATAGCCTCACCAGGCTACAGTACTTGTGGTGGATAGATATTATTATTGGCACACTATGGAAGATAATGGAAGATCTGGGTATTGGAGCATCTGGAGAGAGAGGTTAAGATGACGTATGTCATCTTTTGTTTTCAAATAGTAGTTATTGTAAATTCTGGTTTAATGAATTGACACTTTCTCAAGAATCCTGATGCTTTCAGTGGATGGGTTGTCCTGGAGCCATCATGTGGGGCTTACTGATTGTACTTGCATCGTGATTGCTAATGATGCTGTAGTTGATGTTATGTGATGTCATCTCATTATAGTGTGTCTATATCATGTTCAATCATGGACTTATTTGACATCTGATCAAAACTTTGATGACTGGTGACCTTCCTATTATATTTGATATTTTGTGTTGTTAACTTCAACTACATATTTCAAAATTTTAAATTTACTTTGATCTTGCGTATTTTGATATTTCCAGGTATTATGTTTCTCCTTCAGGCAAGAGACTGCGTTCCATGGTAGAGGTCCAGAAGTATGCTCCATGCACTTGATCACTGAAAATTCTTTTTCTTTTCTAATTGTTCTTCCCTGAATCATAAACCTAAACAGTATAATTGAAGGGTGGTCCAATCAATGCTGTTGTAAGAACATAATGGTTTTCCCCATCTCCTCCCCTCCTAGTATTAATGTTTCCTATGGCACAGGTACCTGTTTGAGCATCCAGAGTACATCAGTTCAGGGGTTACAATGGCACAATTTTCATTTCAAATACCTAAACCTCTCCAGGAAAACTATGTCCGAAAACGCCCTGCACGTGTGACATCCTCATATAATGGCACTGATCTTGGGATGTCAAGGCCTCTTGAACCTACCGAAGGTATGTAAAGGAATTTTTTTTGTTTTTTGGATAAGGTAAATTTCATTAAAAAGAGGAATGATTATAGGCACTGTATGAGCTGTATCTCTTGGGTTATTTCTCTCTCCCTGTTTTATTTTGCAGCCTTCTGTTTTTTCTTTGTCTGTTACTGTTTTTTTCTGTTCACCTTCCCGGTGAAATGGTCTATTTCTTATACTTTATGCTTTCCTTCTATATATTAATCTATTACCTTTCAAGAAAAGAAGAAGCTGTACAGCAGTACAGCCATAGAGACAAAGAGAAGGGAATCATTAAGTGGATCCATACACAATAGAAACTCCACTCAAAGACAAAATCATGGAATCTCATTCCTCGAAACAAAGGGAGGTGAGAGGTTCAAGGCAAAGTAAGGATTTTGTCGGTTAGCTATGTTGGAACACATTCCTTTGTAGATTCTCACATTCTTCTCTGACCACCCTCCCCTCCCCAACTTATAGCAATGGATAGGATCCTCCACATGATCTCTAGGAGTGAAATCTCCCACCAGCCCTGGGTCCCACACGTTTATAACATCTTCTAGAGTATGAAGCATTACTCACGCTGCTACTAATCGGTTTAGGAAGTGAGTCCAATTCCATCTTGCCACGTTACAGTGAATAAATAGATGAATTTCAGTCTTTGTATAGGTTATAACCTATAAACCCAATAGATAATAGAAGAATATGAAGAAGGAAAGAGAAAGAGGAGTACAACTGAGAGAGAATTCGAATGAGAGTCTCCTCATACATATGTCTTCTTCAACATATATATGTAGGGTTGGATGTATAATACCATCCATATCCTTTGACTTACATAAAAAGACAAATATATCAACCATGTATTATAAAGACTATTCTACCCCTATGCTGCATATTTCAACACTCCCCCTCAAGCTGGAGTATGAGTATCATAGATGCCCAGCTTGCCAATTATTTCTGTAATTTGACTTTAGTTATTCCTTTGGTTAAGACATCCGCTAGTTGCTGCTTGGTTTTCACAAAGGGAGTAGCAGAATAATAGTTTTCCTCTGATAAATATGCCTATCCACTTCAATGTAGTGCAGTCATGTTGAACAAGATTACGAGCTACCCTGATTGTAGCCTTGTTATCACAATATAAACTCATAGGATTTTTTTTTTTTTGATAGTCAAAGTAAAGGATATTTTATTGATAATTAAGAAGCATGAGAAGAACAACTCAGCCAGGGACTAAAAAGAGGACCTTTGCTGGAAACCATCCCCTCCCAATTAAAAAGTAAATCATGGAATCTCACGCCCTTAAAGGTGGGTAAGTGAGAGGTCCATAAATAAAAGAGAGAAAAACACTAGCTGGGAGTTCGTTGTTCCCTGCCCAACCACTGTTGAACACTCTAGCATTCCGTTCAATCCAAAGGGACCAGCAAGCAATAGTGGGGATGGAATACCATAGCAATTTTCCTTTCGGGGAGAAGTCCGACATATATTCGCCGCTCCATATTGCTGGAAAAATGTTCAGCGATTCTGGGCTTACCCACTTATGGACCGTACGGTTAAATAGCTGAATGAAGTAGCACCAAACCTGAGGTGTAACCGAACAATGAATGAAAAAGGTGCTTAGCGGTTTCCTCCTAACAGCAGCAAAGGCTGCAGCGGTTGGCCATATGGAACCCCCGGGCTTGCAGCTTGTCTACTGTGAGCACCTTCTTGAGGGTAGCCAGCCAAAGGAAAAAGGCCGCCTTAGAAGGAAGCTTCGTCTGCCAAATGATTCTGTGGTGAGGAAAAGGTGGGCCAACCCCCCTCAAAGCCTGGTAAGCACTTTTGACCGAGAACCATCCATCCAAGCTCTTATTCCACACCCACGAACCCTCCTCCCCTTGTAATTACAAAATCTCTCTCTCGGAGTAAAGTTCTCAACCACAACACTTCACACACCCCATGAGCCATGGATCTATGTTCCGCTTCAGCACTGGATCTAGCAACAACGGATTGCTTCTTGCTTCTCCATGTTACTAGATTACCTCCTATAAACAAACGAAGTATATGAAGCATTCAAGGACTGATAAGAGATGAAATTGGAGATAGGATGGTTAGTACATGAGTGCTTTCCTTTACGAAGTGCAATTGAAAGACTATCATCAGACTTGGATGGAAAAGAGGGCAAGGGAATATTACTTGGTTCTGAAGAAGTAATTGGAGGTGGAAGATTGGCTGCGTTCTGCTTTCTCCTTGTATGCTCCTGCAGGTTCTTTCCATCACCTGACATATTATTAATAACAAATGGATGAA
Source organism: Platanus orientalis (assembly GCA_025762735.1). Classification (NCBI taxonomy): domain Eukaryota; kingdom Viridiplantae; phylum Streptophyta; class Magnoliopsida; order Proteales; family Platanaceae; genus Platanus; species Platanus orientalis. The sequence continues at coordinate 5,088 of JAOXJP010040224.1, forward strand.
CTGGAGTTGACAAGGGGAAAATTGAAGGAAGCCACAATGACAAACTCTCTTCATGCTTTTTGTGACAGGATATCCAAGGAAGATACACATCAAAGATTTAGGATCCAGCTTGGTTCTACCATGATGTTGGGTGTGAACAAAACAATTATACTCATACTTTTGGAGGAACCAAAAACAAGGGATGAGTCTATATGGCTTTTAACCTGTAGCAAGCTTTTAAAGGTAGGCCCAAATAAGAGCTAGGAAGTGAGCCTGTTTCACAGACAAGCAAACTGACCAAAGCTGCAGATTTAGAACTTCTCCAAAACCAAAATTCTGCTTTTATGCACATTAATATTTAGGCTTGAGGCTGCCTCAAACAGTAACGGGATGCATCTGATATTTCGAACATTGTTTTTGCTTACCTTACAGCGGAAGAGTGAGTTGTCTGTAAACTGTAATAGCTGGATGAAAAGACCTTTGTTAACTTGGAAACGTTCTACCAGACTCCCCCCTCTACATAATAATTAAAAGAAATGGAGAAAGAGAGTCCCATTGTCTAGTTCCTCTCTTGCTGTGAAAGAACCTGTTAGTGTCAATTCACTAGAACTGCAAAGGAAGGTGTGGAAACACCATAACTATCAGAACATGGTAGAAAAGAAACTACCATAATGATTGAAGAACTATTAATGGAAAAGAAAATACGGCAATGGAAAACCCTAGTAGTTGTGGGATTAGAATTTGGAATAGATTAGCTGAACTGATTGAAATAACTGAATAAATTAATGAAAGAAACCAGGGCGTGATTTCAAAAGAATTAACCATGGTTTGTATTATGCTAAAATATTTCTAAAGAAATTGAGTTAAAATAGTGTTCGAAGGAGTTTAGGGTGGTTGGCTGATATTTTTAGGAAGAACTTACCAAATCAACCTTGAAACATGGCCACAGAATGAAAATAGTTGAGATGGATGGGTGGCATGACTAGAATAGTAGAGAATTAGAAATGAATACATCCATTGAAACTTATGGGTAGCATTCAAGAGGTGATAAAATCGGGGGAAAGTTGACTGAAATGGTTTGATCAAGTGCAATGAAGACCAAAGACTGCAACAGTGAGGTATGATATGGTGCAAATTGAAGGCTCAAAAAGGACAGTTGAGAAATCCTTGTAGTGGCTGACTTGGGATTCCCATTGGGCATTTCTCAAGTAACCAAATCTATGATGTATTGTGTAGAATGGACTAATTGTTGAACACTTTGTTGACAGTAAACTAACCAACTCTCACAAAACCTTAAGGTGTTAGAAGATACACAAATTAATACACTTCAACACCCCCCCTCAGGAGGAACACTATTCTGTCCTGGGGACACACTTGGGGAGCTAGGCATGGGTCCACACAACGCGTACACACGCACACAACACTACATCTGGGAAAATACTTCCACTGGGATTCGAACTCATGACCAACCCTGCTTTGATACCATGGTGACAGTAAATTAACCAACTCTCCCAAAACCTTAAGGTGTTAGGAGATGCACAAATTAATATACTTCAACAATCTCTAGAGAAACTTGCCTTCTTTTGCCTAGGGGGGGTGCTTTGCTAACTGTTCTTGAAGTTTCAAATATTTGTTGGTGGAACCCAACTAATGCCATTTAGAGAAAGTAAGACCATGCCACATGCCACAAAGCTACAGTAAATGAATAGATCATAGGTTTGTGAACCAGACCGGGTAGTGAGCCAGGTTCAAGTTAAATTGGTTTGACTGGTTCACTAAACATAATAAATAAAATAAAATACCCAAGCAATAGAATAATCGTAAATAATGGGAAAATATGAAAATATATAAGAATAATATAGATAAGATTAACAGATATTTAAGCTTGAAAAATTAAAATTCTTAAAAAGTGAACAATTTTATGATTAATAATTTCTTGCTTTTTCATTTAAAAGTTTTGTGCTTATTTATTAGTTACATTATGTAAAATAAGAAACTAACAAAAAAAAACATATTTTAAGATATTTAGCTACTACGAAAAGCATTACTTGTTTAACATTATTATAGAATCATTCGCTTCTGTTATTGATTAGGAGTTCCAATATAACAACATTAATCAATGTCCAGGCTGTTAAAGGGCCATGTTATCATATCGTATAATAGTAATTATGCAGATTATCTATTAATATTTGTTAAGGCTGATTACATCACTTACCATATGCTATAGAAGGTGTTTGCTAATTTTGGTGGCATGACTAGTCTGAAAATTAGGGTTTTCTAATATTTGGGATGTTTGAGGAATAGAAAATGAAAGAGGAAAAGTAGTGAAGAAGGTTTATAGACTTGAGGTATTATAAATTATGTTAAAAATTTGTTTTTTAAAAATCTGTTGGTTTGTAAGTAACTGGGTGGTCTGTAGAAAACTGGATGGTGATGGTTTCCAAAGAACTGGATTAGATGAGTTTTTGCCGTAATCTGATTTAGAGGCTACAGAGAAGTGTATGTATGATTAGTTCATATTAAACTGGGTTTGGCCATTGGTTTGGTCAGGTTTTCAAAACTCTGGTATAGATGAATTACTGGTTCCCCAGCCTTCTTGCACGTTGAACATACATTGGAGGAAAGAAATCATTTCTTCTTCCTTTGTTTTGCTTACTTATTATTGAAGGTTACAGTTACCAGGAAAAACTACAATAGACTATTTGTACCTTAAGATTTTTATTGGATATTAATGGGTATTTGACATTGACCTGGTTTATTTAATAATTTAGAAACCAATTATATGTGAATTTATATGACAAGGCTATGCAAGATATAGGTGCTTTGTTTTAGCTAAATGGAAACCTGGAAAAATTGGTCAGGTTGGGTGGTTCTTTTGTAAGAAACCTTGGGGAAGTGCCAAGAATTGCATTCCGTATCTGTGGTCCTTTTGGATAGGCCTTGAAGTCAGTCTACCATTATCATTATCTTCGCTTGCTGCATTGGCATTTAGGTTTTACCTACCATTCAGTTGCCATCGTCCAAAACAGTGTGATGGTTCAGATGGCTAGTCTCTCTTCTAATAATATGTTTTTGGCATGAGAGATCTGTGAGGCAGGCACCCATTTGTGCAGGTGCAAAAAGTAGACTGCTCTTGGGGTTTACCCAAAGGGAAAAGTAGAACCTACACGGTTTACCATAGGGATGATAATGTTATATTTATCACTGATTATCAGGGACCGACAAATATTGACAAGATGGAAATGGACTGGGTGAGCTAATGATAATGTTTATATTGCTGCAGTGAATCCCCTATCATGGGCAGGTCCTGTTGATTGTACGGAGTTGCAGCTTGGTGGACCAGGACTTTCACGTTCATGCATTGAGGCTCCTGTTTTCCATCCTGTTTTTCCGCCAGCAAAGAAGAAACCCAGATCACTGTCCAAACGTATGTATAGTAGTAATTCAGTGTGTAATCAGTCGAAGATCAAAGCAGAAAATTCTCAATAGTCCAGAAATGGTGCCTATGCTCTGTAAGGTTTGGTCCAGTATACCTAGTCTCTTTTTTTGCCTTATTCCATTGTAGGATCTTATATATTTTGCAGAAAAAGGAAAAAATGTCGGGTTCTGAGCGTTGGTTGGGTGTTGAGCACGGTCCTATAAGCTTTATTATCAATCATGGGATGTACAAGGGAATCAATCATATAGAAGAAAAACTATAGCATTTTAATTGAAATCTAATGTGAGATCATATACTTTTTTGTAACTGTTAATGCTGGTGCTTCTGTCATGATGGAGTGGTGATGTTGAGTGTTGCTTTCATGCTTTTTTGCCTGACCGTTGCTTGATGTAAGATTATTCTACTACTTATCTCTTATTTTTTCCTATAAAATTATGATTTTATGGATCTGCTAGGGGAAGTCATTTGCGCAAAACAGTTGGCGCAATGAAACAGTGCTGATATACCACATGGTGGGATTTGACCTCAAACGGCATAGACAATAAAGCAAGCATGTGCAGAAGACAAGGAATGTTGCGTGTTTTGGTTCTGTGGCCTATCCACGACTGCTATCTGTTCTTCTATGCAACCCAACCCATTCTCATTGAAGAAACCCTTTTCACATTTTGGCCTTTCGGTTTTTTTTCACTCTGAAGAAATCGTTATTTCTTTTTTTCAAGGAGAAAACCTAGAGAAGAAAGAACGTCTAATAACAACAGCAACGCCAATTTTTTTACGCCCTGTCTGGTTAGCCTAGAAATGGACAGAAAAGAGAAGAAAAAGAAAAAAAAATCATGCAAGAAATGAAAAGAAAAGAAAAAATGGAGAAGCATTCATGTCATTTTGAATCACCGTTTGGTTGTCAAGATTTTCAGATAAGGAGATCTACGACCATTTTTCATGAGAAAAGGGGGATTTTCAAACCAAAATTATGTGAAAATGGAACAGCCCTTTGCAAGAAAATCTCGAGAAAGCCCAAATTACAAGAAAAATTGATCTAAAATCGCGAGAAAATCATCCTTTCACGACAATAGGAAAGAGCCTAGGAGATTTTCTCACGTCTCACTCCTCTCTCCTGGGATCTTCTCCTGATCCAATGGTTGTGTTTACACCAAAATTTATGGCCATCAGGATTGGCTAGAAATAAACCATGTGCTAGTAATTTAGAGGGAATTTAAGAAAGGGATTGGCTAGAAATAAATCATGGATTAAATTAAGTATTCCTATAGATTTAAAATTCGAATAATAACTGCTTGAAACAGGTGGAGGAATTTCAGAAAGGGGAAGGCTTGTAAAATGGTTATGTACAAATGGCTGAGTCAATATTGGAAGATTTTCAAAAGAGTTGGTTATCAAATGAGATTTCAAAATATTCAGTTATATGACAAGTGTAGACTGCAGAAGGAAGACATGCACAGTAGGTTGATAACTAAATTAAGGTATTATAAAATAGAAGGCGAGGGTTTTAGAAAAGGGGTCGCACACCATCACAACAATAGTTTACTCTAGTATTCTTAGTTAGACTCCTTGGTCAAATCCATAGTTACATTTCCTATTTTGTACAACTTTTCTTAGAAATAAAACTATTTTCATTTTTCCATTAAGTTTGTAGAAGTGTACCATGGCTTTCGTTCAATTGATTAAGTTTTGCTTGATCATATGATATTAGCTCTGTAACCAACTATGTTACATGATTGAGAATTTAAATCCCTTTAAAATTTTTTGTTTACTTCCTTTAAATTGTCTTATTAGTGTTATTCTGATAAAATCATAAAAGTCATTTACAAGATAAGAAATTACCCATAGAGGGAACAACCCCTCCTCATAATCGCTTGGAACTTAAAAGGTGGCCAAATATATATTTCAAAATTCAGTATTTTTGAATTCTTCCAGACGTCCAATTTATTTTGGCGCCTAGGGTCATAAACAAAAACCAAATTGTGCCTATGTGGCATTACCATGCCCACACACATGATTAGCCAGAAAATTTAGGTTAACAGGTTGCAAGCATTACATCAACAACAATATTAGCCTACTAATACAAAACATGTGATGTGTGCTTCATATTAAAAAAAAATGTGTGTCCACAATACTTCACCTTGGCTTATATTTTGAAACCATCTTGAAATAACTTTGTACTTGTCCTCTTTGGTAAACTCTGCAGTACCTATGGTTAGACACACCTATACATCGAACTACAAAAAAAAAATTCATCTTCCATCACCGCAGACAACCATTTGCTTTGACGAACCACCAACTAGAAAGACTTTGAACCAATCTATATCAACCATGATTCCTAACTTGAACATAATAAGGTTGCTCTCTTGAGTTGACTAGACAATTCAACACCTTGAACCAACCATTTGGGAGTTTTGCATATTGTCTAGTTTTGTATTAACCACCTGGTTTTTTTTTTTTAAAATCAAATATAATTTTGAAAACCTTTAAATACAATGCCCTATAAATCCTCTTCCCAACTTAATCTCTTACATTTTCTTTTTCTTAAATACCCCAAATATTAAAAAACCCTAGCCCTCAAACTAGTGATGCCATCAAAATTAACAAAACACATTACTAGTGTATAACAAGAGATGTAATAAAGCTTAATATATATATATATATATGAATAGATAATATGCAAAATTTAAATTATAGGATATGATAAGATGGTCCTTTAACAACATGGACAAAGGTTGATCTTGCCACGTTAAAACTACTAATCAATAAGAAAAGTGAGAATGATTATATAATGATGTAGCTAAAATATGGTAAAACATAGTTTTTTTACTGGTTAGTTATATTAATATAATATAACTAACCAAATAAGCATAGACCAAAGCATCTCTAGCTGAGATAGTTGTGATATGATCTCTCTAAGGGAGAGGTTAGGATTTCAAGTCCCTTAAGTAGCATCCCCAATGAATTGGGTTATTTATTTATTTATTTTTTGATAGGTAAACATTAGTGGTTAATTTATTAGTAGGGGAAGATGGGTTTTGAACCCAGGTCTATGGTATGACACCCACAGACTTTACCAACTTAGCAATTGACATCTTTTATGAATTGGGTTGATGCTTGCCCTTCCCTAACATTGGTAGCATGGGTATGCCCTATGTGGCAATAGTAGGCTTAAGTGGCCTTAGCGGAAAAAATAGCACAAAACTTTTAAATGAACAAGCATAGAATTGTAATAAATGTCATTAAAATTGTTCATTTTTTTAGAAATTGTTTATGGTCCATTTGGGAAACATTCTGATGCAGCATGCATGTAGGATAGTGTTCTGTCTATTGTAGAGTTTGCATACAATAGTTTGGTCAATATGACAACTGACATAAGTCCATTTGAGAAAGTTACAGGTTATAGACCCAGGGCTCCTATAGACCTCATTACTATATCTGCGTCTCATCGTCTATTTGAGTCTACATCTGCATTTGCATCACATATACATTCACTACACCAGGAGATCAGGGGTAAAATTGCTATGAGCAATGAGTGTTATAAAAAATCAGTTGATTTGCACCTAATGCATATGTTTTAGATATTCCTACTGATTTAGGGATCTGCTCTACATTTAATGTGGAGGATATTGTACCCTATCATGACCATTCCATACTCGATCTCAAGCCATTTGTAGATACCCATACATTAGCCCCTCAGCCTCCTCATCCTATGCCACCACTTCCACCAGTTACTACTTGTAGGGAGAAGACTGAGGTCATATTATAAGATCATATCGTTTCCACTCGATAAGGAGGTTACTAGAGATACCTTGTTAAGTGAAAGGGTCGTCCAGATATCGACAATACTTGGCTGATAGAGAGCGAGTTATAGAGCATTGACACTGATATTCTAGAGTGGTACCGTAGCCGTTTAGCATCAGAGACTACTCTTTCCCATGTCCACGTGTGAGTTCCAGACCTACCAGAAGCAGCCTAGGAGAGATGGACCCCTATTGTGGTTCCAGTAGAGGGTCCCTACATGTTTAGGAGTCATTTATTTTTAATTTTTTTCATTTTATTAGGTAGTGTTGGTGCCTCTTGTTGGGGGAAACACATATTATGAGGGTAGTTTGGTCATTGTTTATTTTTGGGGATTTTTATATCATTATTTGTAGTGTGAGGGGTAATTTTGACATGAGATATTAGCCATGGGGTATTTGAGTCCGCTTTCTAATTATTTTTACTAGACCTAGTCGAGGGGTGGGGGGTCTTTTTATACCTCAAGACTAGACTTTATAGAGCTATGCGATATTACATGTTTGAGTTCACGGTTCTCTTTTCCTTCTTCCTTGATTGCTTGCAGGTTGAAGCTCCTAAAACCCTAGAATGGGACTAGGTCCCTACCTAGTTTAACATTGGTGGTGGAGGCCACTCTCCCTTGGGTTAAAGGTCTTCTTCCCCTTTCTTTGCTTTATCTTTCATTGTTTACATAATTTTTTTTTTTGTGTTGTTGAAAATTACCTGTTTGTAGAAGAACGATCACCAACAACTCTTCTCCTGCATTTTGAGCAAGTTATCATTTCCAAGAGCTTGCCAAGTTCTGGATGACACATTATCCAACAAGTCTTGTTGAGATTTTTCTGTTTTGAAGAGAACTCATGAGTGGTTATTAGCATCAGGAGTTAAAAGAGGGCTGAACAGACTTTCCAAAGATCGCATACCAGCTGCTACATTTGCACTTTTGGCTTGATTCAAACCAATTATAATGTCCACAACCCTTGTACAAACCTATGTGTGGTGGATTTCTAACCATATTTTCAGTTTTGGAAAGACCCACATTAGGTTCCCTTGGTACCAAGCGTGAAACATTGTTGCAAAAAAGTTTTGGAAGATTAACTACCACTCCCATTCAGTTAGGCCTTTTGTGGTTTTGATTTTTTTCATGGTGTAGTACACCCTTGGGTGACACTATATCAACCAGCACACCTCCCCAAACTTTTTCCATTCTTAAACCCAATCCTGGGTTTTAAGAGGCAAGCGACACATAAGCTTTTGGGGGCAGATTTTAGAAGTTTTTTCAAACCCCAATTTTTGGGCATCATCTTCTTGGGAATCTGTTGCTCTCATACCTGAAGACTCGAAGAAGGTGAATTACATCAAAATCAGGTACTAGGTTCCCTATTTGGCTCCTCTTTCAATTCCTAGAATCTTGGTAATTTGTGGGTGTTATGGCATCAAGGTTCGGAATTTGGGATCAATTTTTTGAGTATATTCCCTATGTTTAACCTTACTTTTTGAACCTAATCATGTTTAAACCCTACCGTGCTCCCGAAGAAAAACCCTAATTCATTTTTGTTATTTTCTCACATTATTATTTTGTTTGAATACTTTTTACTAACTTTTAGAGCATCAGATTTTCTGGACATCAACTGTATAATTCCTACTTCTCTAAATTAATTGGAATTTTTAATATATTAATTAGGTCACTTTCATGTTTCTTACTTTATTTTCCCCAATTATTCTAATGCATAGTGAACATAATTTAAGAACAATATAATTTTGTATGAGAATTGTGCAAGTAGGAATTTAGTTTATTCTACTTTATTGCTTTAGTAATTTTGTGCCTATGTCCTATGCACACACATCACTATCCTACATGCATGCTACATCACATTCTCTGGATTCTCTTTGAAAATCAAGAAAATGGATTATGGGCATTCTTCATTTTTTAAAAAAAAATTTCTATAGCATAATGTTGTTTGGCAACGACCTACAAAAAATGCATTTTTTGTCTAGATTGACACAAGAATTTGACATATTATTGAATATTTATAACCAGTAATCTATAAAAAATGTGTAATTATCATTTATCTCAATCCCAATAGTCACCAAAATCTATCCATAAAGAGAGAGAGAGAGAGAGAGAGAGAGAGAGAGAGAGAGAGAGATTTGGTGGTAGTTGAGTCCTTGTAAAAGTTGGTTGGTCGGCTACACAAGAATCCTTGTTGATGAGGACTTGTCTAGCTCGAGACAATAACCTGAGTGAACCAGCCGACCCAAACCACAAAACATCCCCAAGCCGGATATCATGACTAGACCGATCAGATTAAGTCCAACACACTTCATCGTCGCCAACCGAGTGCTAAGAAGTGACTTAGACCTAAGGGTGAGTTCCCAATGCCAACTGAGTACCATGAGTTAGTCTGAGCATTATGACGACCGAGTATTACAGGCCAGCCTTACTGACGTATCGAGCAAACATAGTTGAATGACAAAACAGATGAAAAATAGCCATGAGAACAGGCGAACGACACCCCGCATTACCACATCCCCCCAACTAATTCAGGGAATATTCTTAACAATGCTAGGTGGCCACATGAATTTCAAGGTAACAAAGTGATAACAAAAGACCCGCCTATAAAAGGGGAAGAGGGCAAGTGAGCAAAAGGATCCAAATGAGATAACTAAGAAAACACCTTTTTTGGCTTTGAGACTGACTTGATCGTCAGAGGGGTGTAGGCTGGTGCCACACCGATTGTGGACACTGGGGTGCCCACTTCGGCTCGTTGGGTGCCAACCCCCTTCGATGCGAGGGTTGGGCTTTGCTTTGGAGTCACCACTAACTCGGGTTTAACCGATGGAGTTGGACATCGGTTCTCTTCTTCGGGGAAGAGGAGAAGTCTAGACCCAAAGGTCTAGGATTTAACTTCTATCATTGGTCTGTGTTCCTAAAATTTAGGGTAAGTTATTTGGTTGCATTTGGGGAAGGTGTTAGGCACCCTAAATATCTGCCTTTTTAAGGCGGCTTCTCCCATTCATACAAGTTTTAGTTGTATATCAATGTCCACACTCTGTTAATGTTGAATTGAAAGCTTGCTGAATTTTTCTCAGGCTTAACACCTTTTTACACTCTCAATGCTTGATTTTTCAACGCTTAAATTTAATTCAGGGTTAAAAATCAGGCATCGGCTTATGAACAGTCTTGAAACTATTCCTTAATTTGTCCTAGTCTAATTGCTGGAGATCCCTAATGAGTTAGGTCTTTAGAGGGGTGAGAGGTCCCTCTAAATGGCTTACTGCTTGGTTCCTTAGGGTTAGGTGTTAACCCTAATGGAAGGGAAAGTAAGGGGAAGAATTTTTTTTTATCTTATAGGCTTAACAACTGTTTTTCATTTCAACGCCTGAATTTTAATTTAGGGTGAAAATCAGGCGTTGGAAAAACTGATCAGATTAACACCTTGGTGCAATCTTTTGGGAATGTTTGGTGGGTCCCAACACTATCCCCATGTTTTGGATTGAGGGAAGGTTCCTAGGGTTGCACTGTGTAACCTTAGGGGTCCTGGATATAGGCCACGTGGAGATATGATCTCCCAAAGTAGACCATATGGTCATCTGTTACAAGCCTAACGCCTGTTTTTTGGTCTGACGCTTGAATTTACAACGCTTGAAGGCGTTGGGTGCTAAACCAGCAGCTAACTTAGGTTTTTGGGCCACCAAAGTGGGGCTTAGAGGGGTGGGGTTTCTCTAGAGTCTTTACACTAATCCTAGGGTGGATTTACACTTAAACAAATTTTGGAAAACATCATTTTTAAGCCTAGGCTTAACACCTAAAATTCACTCCAATGCTTGAATTTTAATCCAACGCCTAAAATTAAATTTAGGCGTTGGGACAAAAATAAGGGCCCATAGAGGTGCACAGAGGCTATTTTGGCCATGTGACAGGGCTGTAGAAGAATCAGGGCTCCTTGGGGTGGGTCCCAGATCTCAACACCTGATTTTTCTCTTGATGCTCAACACTTGATTTTTAATTCCTTAAAAATCGGGCGATAGTTACTTGGAGAAAATCCAACAACTGGATTTCTGGATTTTAGAGCCCTTAGGGTTTTGTAAAAATTCTAAAATTAAGCATGCTAGTAGGGGATATATACATGAACATCATATAAAAAT
>JAOXJP010040235.1:0-16431 GCA_025762735.1 Platanus orientalis
CCCAAAACAAGACATGTCTGTTTATAATTCACCATATACACTACAGAAGCATTTTTATCACAGAACATTTGCTTTGAACGGTAAGGCTTACCATTAGCATCCCTGGTAGCGCGGGTTTGAGTCACGGAAACAACCTCTCCAAAAATGAGGGTAAGGCTGCATACATCTTGCCCTCCCCAGACCCCGCATTAGCGGGAGCCTCGTGCACTGGGTCACCCTTTTTTAGAGGTATTTGCCACAACCCAGTCATACCCGTCCCAGCCCCTCCTATTGGACTTAAAAAACCAAGATCAAACCGTGAAATCATCCAAATGACCTAACAACCAAAAGGAAATTATCTTCCGATCCAAAGTGTCCTCGTTGCTGCTCCAACATAGCATCTACCATTCACTGCCTTGTCACATGTCTATGCTTCGGAAAATGTTTGCTTTGGATTTCATCTATTCATTAAAACTAGTCTCATGACTCCGCAATCCTTTCGGTCGAATGGATTAAATCATGGTTGGAAAGACTAACATTCCTAAAATATATATCCATATTATGCTTAAGCTATATTCTGAGCTTAGAGAAAGCTACGTCAAATGACCATAAATTTTTTTCTAAAGCTCAGCTTACTAAGGGGCTCTCTGCATTAGAGAATCCATGGGACAAGCCGACTGGTACCATTTTCCATAACTCTTGGACTACCCCTCCGAGGGTTTTTTTGAATGTTGACTCCCCCCCGCCCAAAGCTCCTATGCAACCGATGCTATTATTCTGGATGATGAGTGGTGGGTGATTGCCTCTTCTTTCAATAATTAGTCACATTCTGCGGACCAATCTAAAGCAAAAGATTGGTTGGTCCGAGTTCACGTCATCTCCAGTCTGACTGAACAGCTACCACTCCAGTCTCTGTTCAGGATGTTACACGATGTCTGACAAAGGGTGCATTTATAAATGCACAAGTACTTATCCATTGTGTGTTTACAATAATACCCTCCTTTGATCCATGTGTATTGACTGAAACACCCTTTGTCAGGCCACATATCACACACTGATTGGTAATGGAGTAGTAGCTGTCCATTCAGACTGGAGATGATTTAAAATCTTGTTTTGGCTTCTCCTTTGCTCTCAGAATTGGCATCAAGAATATTGTCCTTGAAGTAAATGATTAGGCCATCATCCAGGGCCTTAAGCAAAATCAAAATCAATCGCACAGGCACACGAGAGCTTTAATGTATTGTATTTAGGGCCATATATCCGGTTAATTCACAAGCTTCCATGTCTTTCAATACTACTTCAACCCAAGTCAATTTTAGCACTCCTCTTGTTCTTCTAACACATTCAACTTGCATCGTCTCACTCATTCTCACTAGCGCAATCATTGGCCTTTGGTGCACAAAGCCAAATCATCTCAATACACTTTCCCTCAGCTTATAATCCATTGGTACAACACCTAGGGTCCCGTGAATGGATTCATTCCTAATTCTATCATTTCTAATCTTTTCGCCCATCCATCTCAACATCCTCATTTCAATCATACTTATTTTGTGTCTGTGCTGCTTGTTGGTTGCCCAACATTTTGCTCCATAAAAGCATGGTTGGTCTTACAATTGAATGGTATTTGTTTATCACACAACACTCTAGAAGCACCTCTTCATTTCAACCATCCTACCCTAATTTTATGAGCAACATTCTTTAAATATCTCCCTCGTACATGATTAAGCCAAGATAACAAAATGTTCACTCTGGGGTATCTCTTGGTTATCAATTTTAACTATTCCCTCATTTCTACTCCTGGTTTTACTAAACTTGCATTCTATGCATTCTGTTTTAGTCCCGCTTATCTTAAACCATTTGATTCTAAAACATCCCTCTATAGTTCTAGCTTAGCATTTACCCCTTTCTACTCTCATCAACCAACACAGCATCTTCAGCAAACAGCATACACCATGGGGCCTCTTGCTATATACACCTAGTCAACTCATCTATAACTAAGGAAAAATGTATGGACTCAATACTAACCCCTGATGCAAGCCTACTGTGATCGCAAACTCCCTTGTCCCTCTCCCAATTGTCCTAACACTAGTTATTACTTCATCATACATATCTTTAACTAGGTCTATCAATATATTTATTTGGGACCCCTTTCTTTTCTAAAACCCACCAAGTAATCTCTCTTGGTACTCTATCATATAACTTTTTTAGGTCAATAAAGATCATGTTAATATCTTTCTTCTTTTCTCTATACTTTTCCATCATTTAGCGAAGTAGGAAAACAACTTTAGTTGTTGATCTCCCAAGTATAAATCCAAACTAATTTTCAAACACTCTAGTTTCATGTCTTAGTCAATGCTCAATCACTCTCTCTCATAGCTTCATTGTATGTCTCATAAGCTTGATCCCATGATAATAAGCTTGATCCCATGATAATTAGTGTAATTTTGAATACCCCCCTTGCACTTATTGATAGGCACCACAATACTTTTCTTCCACTCATCCGGTATTTTTTAGTTCTAATGATCTTGTTAACCATGATAAGCTATCGTCTCCCACATATTTTGGGATAACATCTGGTCATAATGCCTTTTCTCATCATTTTTCATTGAGACTTTTTAATCCCTACTTTTAATGCATCTAACATGATCTAGGTCTCTACATTTCCAATCATTTTCCTAGCAAGTCTATATACACTCATCTCACCATCCCTAATAACTAACTTATGATAAAGATCACCATATGCCATAAATTTAGCATCGCTTACAATTTTCTTAGTTTCCTTTTAAGCATTTTATACCTTTTAAAGTATTTTGACAATCCTTATAACAAGATCTTTTAGCTCTGATGGTTATTTGGGCTATGTCATTTCACCACCGAGTTTCTTTGGATGGTTTCACTTTCCCTCTAGATTCTCCAATGACCTTTTTTGCTACTCTTTTAATACAGTTGATCATTTCATTTCAAATAACATTTATATCTTCCTTCTTCCAAATTTCATTTTCCCTTGTTTTTGAGTTTATCTTTAAAAATCGCTAATTTTTCCTTTTTTACATTCCATAATCTCATTCTTGTGTAATAATTTCTTGTTTCTTTCTCTTCCATATTTTAATACAAATATCCAACACCACTAGCCTATGTTGTATAGTTAAGCTCTTCCTTGGGATAACTTTATAGTCTTTACATATTGACATTTCTATCCTCTTAGTAAGAATGTCTGACTTTTATTTGATCCACTTTTAAAAATAACCAAATGTTCTTCTCTTTTTGAAGTATATGTTTGCTATTACAAGATTATATGTCATTGCAAATTCTAGGATTGCTTCTCCAGCTTCATTTCTTACTCCAAATCCATATCCTCTATGGACTCTCTCAAATCCTTCACTAGTTTTCCCCACGTCTATTTAAGTCACTTCTTATAAATATTTTCTCACCCTAAAAAAAAATTTGAATTAATTCATCCATGTTTTTCCAAAATAGTTTTTTTGTAATTTCATCTAGCTCTCCTTGAAGAACATTAGCACTAATTATGTTAATTATCTATTTTTTAAAGACATTTAGTTGATCTAATCCAAACACCTATCCTTTTAACATCTACGACTTCCTCTTATAGATTTTTAAAAGGGCGACTCAGTGCACGAGGCTCCCGCTAATGTGGGGTCTATTATTCCTACCCAATTTTTTGTAATTTTGGCTTCTCGTGAGTACTATAACTTAAAACCATCAATTTCCTTATCCTTTTTTCCATTTCCACTTAGTCTCTTGCAAATTAACAAAATTAACTCTCATTCTTTTCATAGTATCTACTAACTCTATATTTTTAGAGATTAAGGTTCCAATATGTTCCAAGTTGCTACGCAAATCCTCCTTTCTTAAACTAGCTTTTTTATTCACACTCATCCATACTATAAAAACCCTTGCATACTACATCCAAACGCTGATGTAATGCATCGCTTAAAGGGAACACCCTAGATAACCTTTGCCTACTTGTCACCACATCTGGATGCCGATGAACTAGTCATTTAAGAGGAATGCCCTAGAGTTAGATCGAAATAACGAATTTCGAAAGTCATGTTTAAGGTTTGAGTGGGGGTTTTTATGCTTGCTTTCAACTTGACGCAACCATCCTCCTATGATTCTCCAAGTGAATTATAGAGATCAACTTAAAAGAAACTAATGATTCAGTAGAATTGCATATATCTGAAAAAAAAGCTAACCTTATTATGTAATAAGTACTTCAAGTCATACGAACCACATGGTCACTAATACACATTTCATGCGCTCAGGGAACATGACAATTCCATACTTCTCAGTCAAGAACGGAAAAATGACTCTGCCCAAGACAAGTGATGAAGAATATCTATCCATAGCCTCTTCTAACCAGATCTCCTAACCAACATACGTTCAAGCCATGCCTCCGCTTGTGGCCGTCCGGATAATCTGAAACAAGGCTGGCATAGAGCAAAAAGATTGCAATCAGAAAACTGTTAAAGATACCAAATAAACACACCAAAAAAAAAAAAAGGAATAACCTGAAAGGACAGTGAAAAAAATAATGATGGGTTAAAACAAATATTGAATTTCCATTATTTAGTTTCTTTGTAAGGAATGTTACTGGCGTTGGCAACTAATCAACAACTAATAAAACAAAACTTGAACATCTGGTGAAGTAAAAGGAAACCAAACCACGTGGTTCCAAATGCCAATTAACCACTATAAAAATAAAAATAAAACCCGAAGGAAGAAAGTGAAGTGACAACTGAAATTTTACTTTATTATGACGCTTTCTTTCTTAAGAGGCTTTCAAAAAGTCAGGTGTGATGAAACCATGTGTGTTGATATGGTTGCGTATTAAGCTTAGACAGAGGATATTCATATTTAGATAGCTATGGAGTAGTAGGATATAAATAATCTCAGAGGAAGAGCTGTAACTGGGTTAGGATAGGTGAAACTGGACTGATGTTGGAAATCTATCTTAAATATTTCTTTGTGGTCAACTTGGCAATTTCATTAAAACTTGCCAATATTATCAAAGATCAGCTGAGTGTGTCATTGATAGGCCAATCTCATTTCATAGGGAAGTTGGCAACATTTCAAATAGCATCTAACTACACAGGAAGCAGCCGGCATCCTCCATCTAAAACTAGCAAAAGTAAATCAAGCAAATTAAGAAACATCACACAACTTTTTGAAAGCCTTTTTACCCCCCCCCCCCTGCTAGTTTCCTGTTTGTGGCGAGCCTCTCAAATCATGGGTTTTTAGTTTTGGTGGAGATAGGTGTGTGAGATGATGCATTTTGGCCAGAATGCCCGTCTAAAACATCTAAGGAACTGCAAATTCATCAAAAAGCCATTCTAATACATTACACTGTTGAAGAAGAAAGGAAACAGATCAAATTCAACAATAACGGATGGCAAGTTAGAGGCTTACAGGAACCGATGACCACAAACACAAAGAACCCAAGTACAATTGGCCCAACTGGGTAGTCATTTCCTTTCTTTGTAGTTGTTTCAGGCACTGCACCTCTCTTAGTAATGTTCTTCTCAAACCTCTCAACCTTCCTCTCTGCAAGACGCCTAGAAGTAGTCTGCAAACACCAAACAGAATACATATAATTAAAATACTTGAAGAAAAGAAAAGGAGGGGCTAAAGGCAACAGAAGTTGACTTAAGAGGAATTGTAGGACATGAAAAGAAAATATCAGATCATCAACCAATTTACAATGCCATAGGGGCTTGAATCAAAACCCAGAGGCGTCTCTTTCTCTATGTAAAGAACAATTTACCATACAAATTTAGGCATGCAAAGCATTTGAGAATAATAGAGAGAAGAAATATATTGGCATATTGCTTGTGATTAGTGCTGTCATAGATTCGAGCTAGCTTGGCTCACCATGAACCACTGAGCTCAGTTCTTTACACTAAACTTGGGTGGGCTCAGTTTGGTTTAGGGTTGGCTTGTTAAGATGATATATTATATATTTATGTAAGTTTAATTAATAGACAAAGTAAAATAAACATAAAAAACCAAGCGTATTGCAAATTTCATTGTTAACTTTGGGCTAGGACTAGATCATGCATTTTGTATGCCTGCAAAGCCCAATTTTACAAACTGGGCCTGGGCAAGTTGCACAGAACCAACTCAGAAAAGAGCATGGGCCACTTCACTAGGGCAAATCACGAGCCCCAGTCGTTCTTGAGGGAAACCCAAGGATCACAGCCTTTGACAAGCTGCGCAAAGCTTGGCTTAGCTAGGTTTTATCATACTCCTCTGGGCTTTAGGATTTTTCTTCACCTTGCTCATCTTACCAACTAAGATGTGTTTTTACAAACAAACACCATAACACAACCATATGAGCAAATACAATGACCGTCATCCAGTACACAAACAAATCAACACTTCTGTCCAATTTTCAGAAGAATGTAGGGAGCACAGGTGGATCAACATTACTGAGAAGCTTGGGATAAAGACAATCACAATACTTAGGACATTATGGATGATGGTATGAATTTTCCAGGTCAGCCTCTATGTAACAGAAAATTCGTCACTGAATGCTTTAAAAACCACAGCAAAAATACAGATTACAGAAAACCTTCTCTCTCTCTCTCTCTCTCTCTCTCTCTCTCTCTATATATATATATATATATATATATATATATCCAAAATCCTCAATTTTGGTACTGTTAGAAATCAATTCAATATTTCAATTAGCTTCCCAAAGACACCAAGATCTTGCATATAGGATATGAAAGTAGTAAGTCATTGCCAAAATTCCAACAGAGTTAACTATGGGAAGATTACTATACTTATAGTTTGTTCAAGTTCCTTAGGGTTAGAATAGGTGAGTTTTTGCACTTTTATGGGTTTAGAATAGTTTAGAGTTGTTTCAAGTAGATTATGATTCTATGGAAGGATAGTGTAGTCCTTTTCTTTGAAGTTATATCGAATTCTTCTGAAGAGAAAATCATCTTTCAAAATAAATTTAAATAGAAAATAAGGAGAATAAAAAAATATCCTCATTCTATTTTCTCTTAAGGGGTTTATTGCAGATCAACTTCCATTTTGAGATGTTTTTAAAATAATTTTGATTTTTAAGACTAATCCCTACGTAGAACAGTTCACTGTATAATTCTAGCAATATCACTAAAAGAGTGGGTAAAAAAATAAGAATTAGGATTTTAACAGAAAATGGGGCATTTTCCTTTACTTCTGTAAACAATTTTTATGGACCAGAAGAAATGCTTCCCAGAGAAGCACCTCACAATAAGAGCCATAATTTCCACAACAACAAATCAGGGAAGCACTTTTGTGAAATGGAAGAAACACCTCAGAAAAGTGCTTTGATGCTTCTGTTTCTCAAGAGTAAACTTTCCATATTTGGTAAACCATACACATTTGTATTGCCAAAAAAAACTAGGTGATCAAAACACTTTGAAAAAACAAACCAAGATGGATCCACCTTGAGAAAAAGAAACACCAAGCATTTATTTGACATAGAAAAAGACATCCATAAGAAAAGTTAAGAGATCATGACCCATGTTTCTACTTTTTTAACCCACAATTCTCAGACTAGTGTACTTCATCTACCCTATGTTTTTATGCCTTCATCAAATTCTGAACAATGCCATCTACATGAAATTCTTCTTTGTGTGAGGGGTGAGTCCCACCATTGGGATTGATTCTCAACAACAATTAGTGTGAAGACAATCAATTCAAGCAGTTGTGGGTTTTTTAGACTCCATCAACTTGTAAGATATAATATCTAATTACATCCTGCTCCACACATTTATCACAGCAACAAAGCATAATAAAGAAACATAGGCATATTAAATCTGAATCTCTATTTTATGAATGATAATCGAATAAATAAGAAAGAATTGTCCAGGTAAGTCTTTTGGCATATCTCTGCCTTGAATGTCAGACACAGAATTTTGAAGTCCACTTTTATTTTTCTGACAGAAAACTTGGATGCTTGTAAATCTTGGGAGAAGAGAAATGCAGGCAGAAGCTATGTATAAAACCAGATAAGATCACAATGTAGATCTAATATTCAAGATCCCATCTTGCAATGGGACAATTATATAAAGCATAATTATTCAGCCATGAATTTTCTTCAAAAATTGAGATGGCACAATAATATATTAACCAAACAGGGGAAGAAACATAGAATGCTTTCCTCTCAACGACTTACATAACAAGAGAAGCACTATATTGTGCGGTGAAACATCTCTACCAACTCTACAAGCATTGAATATCCTTATCAATACAACTCACTGGCTCAATGGCCCACAGACAAAAATTTCATCCAAAAATCAGTTGATAAACAAGAATTTTTCAATTGTTGCAGAAAGAAGTTGGTTACGTTCTTCCAAGAAACCTCCTCTCAGAAAAGAGAGACTGCAATACTCTTAAGCTGTGTTTGGCAGCCACCTGTAATGAAATCATTTCATTTCAAAGTCCCAAGGCATTTGTAGCCATAAGGCGATGGCTCAAAATGAGCTCACTCAGATTTATACTTGATAACATATATCATTCATTTTATAATAAATAAAGAAAACCTAAGATGACTTCATTTGCAATTTTAGTTAACAAATCAGTATAAATCTGAACAAGTTCATTTT
This sequence comes from Platanus orientalis, assembly GCA_025762735.1. NCBI lineage: Eukaryota > Viridiplantae > Streptophyta > Magnoliopsida > Proteales > Platanaceae > Platanus > Platanus orientalis. The sequence goes on from JAOXJP010040235.1 coordinate 8,598, forward strand.
GAACCATCACCTTATGGCTACAAATGACTTATGAATTTAAAATGAAATGATTACATTACAGGTGGCTGCCAAACAGGCTCTTACTGTTCAAGTAAATTTTTTATCTTAACCATTGCATATAACATTATTGACCGTCCAAAAACTAGGATAATGATGAGATGATAAGGCTTATAAGTGTACTTTTTTGTTCAGACAGCCACATAACCTGATGCTTTACATTAGGCTATACATAATTGTCTCCAAGACTGCAAATGATGGTAGTTTCTCTAAATCCTCTCTGAATATTTGATAATCTAGTCTAGTGAATATTGCAGCTCACCATAAGGAACAGATAAAAATAAGCCTTCATTTTCAAAATCAAGAACTACAAAGCATGCACAGATAGATCTATCCCGATTCATCATAAATTCAAAAAGAGAACTAAAAATAATAATAAACAATAAATCCATTCCATTCTCATAATAAAACTAGCCGAGTTTGATAAACCCTAACCACACAGAGATCTCTCCGATCTCTCGATCCGATCAAAATCAGAAGCAAAATTTGTTCAAATCAAATGTCAGACGTACACAGAAGCAGATCACTAATATTATCAGAACAACACAATAATTGGTCGCAGTCGTAACAATCAAAAGAAAATAATTGAACAAAAAAAACATATCGGTGACGATCTTCATGAAAAATAAACCGAATCAGCTGTAAACGAAATGTAACCTTCCAAATCTACCTCGAAACTCCAAGATAGAATTGCGAAAGATGTAAAAGAATGAGAGAGAGAGAGAGAGAGAGAGAGAAGCTGGGTTTGAGATTACCATGGTTACCGGCTAGATCTGCAGATGGGAACGGAAAGAACAGTTTCGCCGAGGTTCTCTTTTCTGACGTTTCCTTTCTTCCTATAACGCGAAAGAAGGAAAACGCGTATTCAGATGACAAAAGTTGCCGAAAGAACGAACATCACCTTGTCTTTTTTATGGTAGAAACCAGCGGAAAAGATCAAATCTGCGGCTAAGTCGGATTAATATTAACTTTGTCTAGAAGCTGCCCTGATTCAGCCTCGTTCGAACGTGACAAGTGCTTTAATTAAATAAGAACGTTTGTTAAACGTAGTGGCCATTCGAATCACCTCCGGTCTGAATGGAGAGATATCTGATAAAGGCATTTTGGTAAATAGATAAATACTTATCTTGTATTCATTTACCGGAATCCTCTCTTCTTTCTTGTAGATTCTGGAACAGCCCGAGCCCATGACTGTCCTAGGTGGCTTCGGCTTTAAGACGCCATCCTCCCCCTTCTCCTCTTTAATGCTATTTTTGTTATTTACCAAAAATATATCCTTTAACCTTTGTCTTTTCATCAAGATACCTTAGGCACCGTGATGGTTTCAAATGAATACATGTCACAGTAACTGAATGGGTGTTTTGGTAAATGTAAATGAGTACCCCACATTCCTTTTATGTTGGTATTTCTTTCGGATCTCTTCGACCATTTCTCATGCTGGATCGTTTTCCATCTTTTTTTCAATAAATTACCTTATTCTAAAAATACAAAAAATCTATAGTTGATTCGTTTAAATATCCATATCCAGCCTTTGTGTCCCAGAGGCCAGAGCACAGGATATGTATATATATAACTTAAATGGATACGGATATTTAACCTACACATTCATATTTATAAACGAATTGGATATTTCAAAAAAAAAAATATATATATATATATATATATATATATAAAATCACTGCTTAGAGACTAATACAATAATACTATAGGCCATGTCACATAGAACACCATATATGAATACTTTAATTTAACCCCAACCCATTAATCATCTCTCCACAAGCCCACAGCTCCCTTTCTTTGGTTCAAACTCCACCAACCATCTTCCGCCTCTTTAGTTCCTACGTCTGTATTGTTTTCATTGTCATCATCTTCACCACCATTATTTAATCAATCACACATAAGTCTCTAACACTGTTTTCTTCTTCTTCTTTTCCTTATTGAAACAAATGTTCTGTGACCAAAACACGTTTGTGACCCTTTGTAATCATAAATAGATATGATTAAGAATATGCCTATTTCTGCATCATGTTTGGTTCTTTTACAACCTTGCTATTCCCTACGCATTCACTTAAACACCCTCAACTGTCCATGTGTATTCGTGAAATTACTTAACCCTTATAAGTAGGGCTGCACATAGGGCAGGGCCAACCTAAACACGGCCCAGCACAGCCCAGACATTTACCCAAAAGGCATGGTCCGCATGTAGGTCCAACAGGAGCCCAAGCCTGATATCAGGCCCAGACATTTATTTGGGCAAGGTGCAAGCTTACCTCAACGCAGCTCAAGGCCCAAACTAATTAATAAATAAATAAAAATAACCCTTTTTTTCATTCTTTAAATTTCTAACCTTTAAACCCTAGAACAAGAGAAACTGAGAGGGAGGAATGGAATCACACGCAAATAATCGCATGTGAACATAGTCTTGAACCTGTAAAATGAATTAAAAAAAAAGTATTATTGAAGAGAAAATATATGATTTTGATAATTATTTTGATGTTTTGGCTTAAAATTAGGTGGCTTAGTGCAGCCCCAAATCTTCTTGTTACTCACAGTTCTAGTTTCTTAATTGGGAAGGATGACTGTAAATTTCTCTAGAACTTTTGTCACTTGTTGCCCCTTGCACTACACTACCACGTGGATGGACAAGTATCAGTAGATCCTTTATTTGTTTGGACACCTCTTTGATGGGTTACAGACCAAAATTATGCAGGTGCATGCACAGAAAAGTGTCATTAACTGTGAGATAAACCAATTGATGATATAGGATTATAGCATTAGCATGCCCTGTATGATGCCATGGCCCTTGTGGGAAACTGATGATGTAGGCCCACGTAGCCTAAGTAGAAAATAAAAAATACCAAGGAGCTTTCTTCCTACGATTGACACGTAGCCTAAGGAGCTTTTCTTCCCACTTCGGGAGTTGATGCCTATGACCACTAAGTTAAAGCCATATCAGAGGCCATTTTTTTAATTTTTCTGAACATGATGTATCTAGGGTCAATTTATTTTATCATTAAAATCATGTTAATTCACCCCAGAAAAAAACAATAGACATGTTAAATCCAATCTTTATCGTGTTTTTAACAGTATTTCTTAATGTTGACTGTTCAAGGTACTACATGCATCCCAGTAGTTTGTGTGTGTGTGTGCACGCGTCTATCTGAAATTAGCAACATTATCTACAAAAAAACACAATGAATTTAGATGTAGTCATCAGTGATTCAGTATCCTCACCTTGAATAATAAGCCCTATATCCATAGTTCCATGATGAATTTACAAGGCCCACAAACTCATCAGTTTTGACAAACTTTCAAATAGACCAAAATTGGCCAAACAACAATCCACCTGGAAAGCTAAAAATATTATAATATCAAATAGTTGCCATGGAAATAATTCATACATCAAGCAATTAACTTTGCTGAATGCAAGGGTTGATCCATTGATTGATATCCGTATCAATCAATTGGTGAGCAAGCGTACATTAAGAGGAATAATCAGCATTGTGGTGGGTAGACAATAGCCGCAACCTTGTGAATAGGCAGCAAGATTAATCTCAATCTCAACCAATCCAGATCTAATCACGTTGTGATGGGACCAATAGGTTGTTTAGCTACACAAGACAAGATTGAGTCAATCCTAGTATCAACCCAAATAGGTTGTTTACACTAGCATTTTGATCATTTGGAAAATCCTGCATACAATCTCTTTTTAAAGTGAGAAAGTTAAGAAAGCTTTAAGATAACAATAACAACATGGGGAAGAGGAGTTTGCCAATATACTAATCATTGTTCAAAATGTTTCAATAAAAGGGGACATGACCAATTGATATGCTTCATCTGATCTGCCTATGGTTAGAATCCTGAAACAGAGTTTACACTAAGCGACCAAAATATACTTATCAATTTGAAACTAAGTTCAGCTGCTGTAACTAAGAAGAAAAGGGGACCATGATTGTCTTACATAAATACCCTTCTTACCATGACCACTACAAACTCATTAAATATGATACATCCATTATGTTCTACAAGGGACAGGTCTAGAAAATCATTGAATCCTGACTTTTATACTTCTAAAAACCCTTATAAAAAGCATCATGAAATATAAGAATAGAGGATACAATCCTAGATAGTGATTAATTGCAGAGGATTTGCACAGCCAAGCAATCAGTTTGGATAGGCTTTACCAACGATGACAATGTTAAGACGTTAATAGTATGAACCTGTTACTATAAATTATAAGACTAATGAAAATCATTTTCTATTTTTGAAACGTATTACTCATGATCATAAACCTTGAATTATCTACCACATGAACCATCGAGGATTAAAGATCTGATAGGGTCATCTCCACGCATACAATCCTTAAACACCTATTAGAGCAGTAATAACAAGGTTGAGGACAAGTTTATTCATCCCACATAAACCAGATCAATATTCTGTGCAATAGTTAGTGTATGGTGAATTGTGCGGGAACGCAATGCACAAGTCAAATTTGACGCTACATTCAGAGTTAGACACAAAAGTAAAATTCACGAGACCCAAAAAAATAGCGAGCAACCAAGGGAAATAGCAGCCAGGTGGTAAAATCATATGGTAATACAAAAAAAACTTCAGCAGGTGACTGGTTGTAATATGAATCTCACCGTAATTAAATTTAATTGGACATACATGCATCACCTTATGTGGTCTTAGACGCCACTAGAGTAATAGACCATTAATTACAAAAACCAGGTCAATGGACAGGTCAGTCACCGAGCAGTAGTTCAGAGTGCACCTCCAAATAATGGCACATTGCAATTATTACAACCAAATATCGTTCCATGATTAAACTAAATGATCTAACATTTGAGAGTTGTAAACAGTAACTGTAATCCACAAACGGCATGAGCATACAAGTGACGGACCTACCCAATCAAGTGATAATAATTTTCTCAACAACACCAGTAAGCATTCCCAATATAAAAGGTTTAAGTTGAAAAGATGGATACAATCATCCCCATTCATTGAACTGATTTCCTGGTCAAAAAAGTCTGGATTAAACACTCAAGTCAAGCAAACTTGGATGACATAGAAGCAACAAAATCCGAACAAACACTGAAGGAAAACATGTTTATATGCTTAAACATACTAAGCAATGCATTACTATATTAATACTGATTATATTTTGTTGGATTATTTATTAATACTGATTACACTACAGGAAAACCATGTCTATAGGGTTAAACATACTAAGGGGTGCATTATTCTATTAATACTGATTATATTTTTTTGGATAATTTATTAATACTGATTATATAAATTCTTATTCATATGTATTATACAGCAAGACAGGAAAAAACTCAACTAGATGTAATTAGCATGACACTGATTGGTGTTTGAGCATCACTCCCAACCATGGTTACCAGGAAACCGGTTTCTCAGATGAATCCACACTTCTCAAGAAACCCTTTCACAACATTTCCCATTTCCATATCGGTGGTGTTCTCCACTAAACAAGACTAACCATCCGCTTTAGGATATGTTTCTCATTTTGGCTTTCATATCATTTCCCACTGGAAACTATGCTCCCAACAACAACAAACACTCACATAATGAAGAATCACTCGTATCTTGAAAAAATATAAATAACCAAAAGTATACCAAACATAAATTTTACATCAAATATCTATAGATTCAAAGAAATAAACCTTGAGAATTTCCTAAGCAGTCTCACTCTTACATCTCTTCTAGTCACAACCCTTCAACAAAACTTGAAAGGGAAAAAAAAAAAAGTACACAAACTTGCTCTAGGACAAATTTGGCGAAGCAAGAAAACTCTCAACTACTGTATTGATTAGCTTTGCACTATTTAATGTTGAGAATCACTTCCAACAACAAGAAATCATTCACAGTTAAAGAAGATATTTTTCCAAAAAATAAAAATATAGACCTAGCGTTCTCAAACAGTAAAGTGTAAAAGTTAGATGAAATATACAGACTTAAAGCAGTAAATCCCCAGACCTCCTATGCAATCTACATCATTCATCTCTTCTAATTATAACCCCAGAATTAAACTTACGAGTAAAAACAAGGGCTACTCTTACTCAACATATGTTTCGACCAAGGATAACTCTAAAGTTTAAACTAACTTGAACCTACAAATTTACCAACTCATACATTTCAACACCATGGAAAGAAAAAAAAAAGTAATCCACGTATTGATGTGCACCTTGTTAGTATTTAGTAATGGCTTTTCCAAATTTCCAATTCACAAGAGATTCTGAATTGTGCAAACTAGGTCTTATTGAATAGAAAAAATAAAAGATTTCTTATGCATCTGAAGGAACCTGAGTTCAATATCTGAGACAAAGCTATGGCCTTTAAAAAAGACTGCCAATATCACACATGATTGAAGTTTAGGACCTTTTTCAAGCATTTGTTCTTCCCAACTTCCGTTGTAATTTATATATGGACGCTTCATACTTGATCTTTTGCCTATTTTTCTTTGTTCTTTGATTTCAGATGCTCCATTTGTATGGACCAATAGTTCGGTTTGCATCAATAATTTCATAATATATAATAGCAAACACTTATCAAGATGGGAGCACAGAAAGAAGCCTGCCTCTCAGCACTTTCAATGTTACAAATTGATAGGGTGGATTGATTCTATTTGCTTGAATGCAGCCATTGAGGATTGGCTTGCCTGGGATTGCTCCAGAAATGGTTTCTTCACTGTCAAGTCCTATAGGGAGGCTCAGTGGATGGGCATGGCTTAAGGAAATGTGTGGAAGCGGATTTGGAAGCTCAAGATTTCCTCCAATGTGGCTTTCTTCCTTTGGTCCGCGGCTAGGGATCGTCTGCCTACCATAGACCTGCTCCAAGGTAGAGGGATGATCATTCCTAATGTTTGTCTCCTCTGCCTTCAGGAAGCAGAAAGTATAGATCACATATTTATCCACTGCCCGTTTACCATGGAGGTTTGGAATCGTTTCCTTAGAGAAATCGGTCTGCCATGGGCTCCTCCCAGGGACTTTACAGGCCTGCTACTCTCCTGGAGAGTGATCAAAGCCCAAAAGAAAGCGAGGATCTTGTGGGATCTGTTTTGCTCTGCAACATGTTGGTGTATTTGGTTAGAAAGAAACCAAAGGGTTTTTGAAGGGTATGCTGAGCCAGCTCTGAACAACTTCAAGAAAGCAAAGGATTTGACTTGCTTTTTTCCTTTGGTGTAATTTTTTCATGTAGTGTCTTTTTATGCTTTCTCCTGTTGTGCTTGTGTTGCCCTTGTTGTGTTTAGGGATCTCTCATCCCTTTTCTTGTAATGAAATTTCGCTTATCAAAAAAAAACCACCAATTGGGTTCCACCTTGCAGATCTTCTTGAAGAAGATTTAACCTTGCTAGATGGTCAAAAACATTCAATCTATCAACCTTTTTTTTTCACGAGCTGATTCAACATGTTTTCTCAACATTCAAAAACAGTTAGAAAACATAGGAAAATACTTAGGCTTGCCTTCAATAATAGGAAAAAATAAGTAAAACGTATTATCATATATAGAAGAAAGAATGTCAAAGAAAATTGAAAGATGGAAGAAGAAATTACTAAATCAAGCAAGAAAAGAAATACTCCTAAAAGTAGTTATAACAGCCTTACCAACGTATGCTATGTAAGTACTTTTAATCCCAAATAAAGTTTGTGAAAGTATAGATAAAAAATAAAGACCCTTTTGGTGGGTTAAAACAGGTGATGATAGGAAGATAAAATAGATTAAATGTGATATATATATATATATATATATATAT